>PVJA010028431.1:0-19330 GCA_004027025.1 Myocastor coypus | reverse complement strand
AAAAAAAAAAAAAAAAAAAAAAAAAAAAAAAAAAAAAAAAAAAAAAAAAAGGAAGAAAGAAATAATCTCTCAAATCTCTCAGGTCCAAAAAGAAATGACAACAACTGTAGCACAGCTAAAGAAGACATAGGTTTAAAAAAAGAGAATAGAAAAATGATGAAAACATGAATGAACAATACAGGAAAGAATTAGAATGCATAAAACAGATTCAGACAAATATCCAGGAAATTAAGAATTCCATTGAAAGCTGGCAAAATTCCTTGAATGAAACTAAAGATAGACATTCAGACCTTGAAGACAGTGGTGCAGCTAATGAATGTGAAAGGAAAAATCTCTTAAAATTAACAAGGAACCAGAAAATAATTCAGCAGCTACAAGACAATGCAAAGAAAAATAACATAAGAATAATGAGCATCAGTGAAAAGCAGGAGACGGCACAAATGACATAAAAAGACTACTTGGAAAAGCTCTAGCAGAAAATTTTCCAAACATGAGAAAAGAATCTCAGATACAGATGAGCAAAGGATACAGAACTCCAAACAGCCATAACCAAAATAAATCTACACCTAGATACACAGAAAAAGGATAGAATATTAAAAGCTGCTAGAGAGAAGAAACAGATTCAGATTCATGACAGATTTCTCAACACAAAACATCAAATCCAGAAGAACTTGGAGTCAAGTATTTCAGGTCCTGAAGGAAAATAACTTCCAACCCAGACTGATGTACCTTGCAAAACTATCAAATTCAATGGCAAGATAAAATCCTTCCATAACAAACAACTGAAAAAATTCATGACCACCAAGCCAACCCTACAAAGAGTACTGACAGATATTCTAGAAAGAGACAAGTGATCACAGCTTCAAGAACAACAGAAAGGAGCTAAGGCATGGTGGTGTACACCTGTAATTCCAACACTTGGGAGGCTAAGGCAGGAAGATCACTGAGTTCGAAGCCAGCTTGGGCTACAGAAGTGAGCTCAAGGCCAGCTTGAACTGCATAGCAAGATCCTGTCTCAAAAAACAAACAAACAAAACAAAAAACAAAAACAAAAACAAAAACAAAACAAAACAAAAAAAAACCAGAAAGGAACCACTGAACAGAGCAAGTAATTAAAAAGAGGGGAAAAGTATGGAACTTACAGTAAAAAAAATAATAATATAACAAAGATAAGCTATTACATATCAGTTATAACCATCAATGTAAATAGCCTCAATTCACCAATCAAAAGAAATAGACTAGCAGAGTAGATTAAGAAACAAAATCCAGCTGGGCGTGGTGGCGCACGCCTGTAATCCCAGCACTTGAGAGGCTGAGGCAGGAGGATCACTGCGAATTTGAGACCAGCCTGGGCTACAAAAGTGAGCTCAAGGCCAGCCTGAACTGCATAGCAAGACCTTGTCTCAAAAAGACAAAAAAAAAAAATTAAAATTAAAAAATATATATATATATAAAAGAAACAAAATCCAACAATATGCTGCATGCAAGAAACACATTTAGCTCAAAAGGAAATTTACAAACTGAAAGTCAAAGGATAAAATACAATTCTCTATGCCACAGGAAACCAGAAAAAAATAAAAACAAAACAGGGGTAGCTATTCTGGTGGCAGACAATATCAACTTGAAGCCAAAAATCATTTGAAGAGATAGAGAAGGTCACTGTATACATATTCAGGGAAAACTGCAACAGGAAGACGTAACTTTTTTTTTTGAGGCTGGTCCTGAGCTCACTTTTGTAGCCCAGGCTGGTCTCAGAATTGCACCAATCCTCCTGCCTCAGCCTCCCGATTGCTGGGATTACAGGCGTGAACCACCATGCCCGGCTTAAGAAGACATAACAATTATAAATATATATGCACCCAATGTAGAAGCACCCAACTAAAAGGTTATTTTTGGTGGCGGGACTGGCTCAGGGCACTCACCTATATAAGACATTTTAACAGACATGAAAAATCAAATGAGCAATAATATGATTTGTAATGGGAGACTTTTAACACACCACTGTCAAAAAGAGAAAGATAAACTAGGCCAAAAAATCAGGAAAGAAATAACAGAACTAAACCAAACTTGTGAAGAAATTGACTTAGTAGACCTTTACAGAGTGACCCAGCAACAACAGAATACATATTCTTCTCAGCTGCACATAGGACATTCTCCAGACTAGACCATGTATTAACACAAAGAACATTCTTAAGTAAATGTAAAAGGAATTAAAATTATCCCATGCACACTATCTGACCTCAGTGCAATAGCTCAGCAGTCTAAAGCTCCTGCTTAGGCAAGCTTAGGCAACTGCAGAGACTGCAGTTTGATCCCTGATACCACATGCTGTACCAGGCCCACCCCCCAGAGCAGGCTGAACCAGCTATAACATAAATAAAATTTGCAATCAAATGAAAATACAGATCCAACTTACCAGAACCTATGGGACTATGGAAACTGTTTTAAGAGGAAAATTTATATCAGAATTTCACTTATGAGTATACATTTAAGATGCATCCACTTTGAGTTTATCATTCTTTATAGCTGAGTAATACTCCATTGTATAAAAACATCACATCTTTTTCATCCATTCTTCAGGTAACGGCATTTTGGTTGTTTCCAAGATTTTGCTATCACAAATTGTGCTGCTATAAGCATAAGTGCACAAATATCACTATGATGTGATGTTTTCAGTTCTTCTGGGAAAATTCCAGTAGAGGGAGATAGCTGGAGTGAATGGGATTTCAAATCCTAGCTTTTTTAAGGAGTCTCTACACTGATTTCCATAATGATTGAACCAGTCTACAGTCCCACCAACAGTAGAGAAGTCCTTTTCCCCACAGCCTCTCCAGCATTTGTTGTTGGTTGATTTCTTTATGATAACCATTCTTTCTAGAGTGAGATGGTATCTCAGTGTTGTTTTAATTTGCATTTCATGAATGGCTAGTGATGTGGAATTCTTTTTTTCATGTATTTATTAGCTTCTAGTATTTCTTCCTCTGAGAAGTGTGTGATCATGTCAGATTCCCATTTCTGTATTGGGTCTTTACCAGTAAACTCACACATTAGGAAAACAGTACAAGCCCAAATAAATTATCTTATGCAGCACTCCTTAAAAAAGAAGAGCAAGTCAAACCCAAAGCATAAAGGAGGCAGGAAATTATAAAGATAAGAGCAGAAATTAATGTAATGGAGACAAAGAAAACCATATAAAGATTAAATCGAAGAGTTGGTTATTTGAAAGAATAAATAAAAATTGATAAATCCCTAGCTAATGTAATAAAAAAGAAAGAAAAAGCCCAAATTCATGTAATAAAGAATGAAAAAAGCCCTTTCCAGGGGTGATGACCTCCCCACCACGAAATTATGCCTCTCACAAAAGATCTCCTTCATCCCTCTCCAGAGGAGGAGAAGAGTAAGCACAAGAAGAAGCGCCTGGTGCAGAGCCCCAATTCCTACTTCATGGACGTGTAGTGTCCAGGATGCTATAAAATCACCACGGTCTTCAGCCATGCGCAGATGGTAGTTCTGTGTGTCGGCTGCTCCACTGTCCTGTAGCAGCCTACAGGAGGAAAAGCAAGGCTCACAGAAGGATGTTCCTTCAGGAGGAAGCAGCACTAACAGTACCCTCAACCAAGATGAGTGGGAAGCCATCCCAATAAACACATTTTGGATTTAAAAAAAAAAGAATGAAAAAGGGCAAAGTCACTATAGATTATAGAGAAATTCAGAAGATCAGCAGTACCTACTTCCAAAATCTTTACTCTCACAGAATAGAAACACAGAGGAAGTGGGCAGTTTCCTAGATACATATGAAATGCCAAAGCTAAGTCAAGATATATAAATTCTGAATAAACAAATAACAGGAAATGAAATTGAAAATGTAATAACAAACTTACCAACAAAAAAAAAGCCCAGGTACCAATGGATTCACAGTAGAATTCTGCAAGAAATTTAGAGAAGATTTAATGCCAACTCTTCTCAAACTCTTCAATGAAATTGAAAGGGAAGAAATTCTCCCAAACTCATTCCTGGAGGCAAGTATTACTCTTATTCCCAAACTAGAGAAAGATCAAACTAACAATTAGCAATCTTTCTACTGAACATAGATGCAAAAATTCTCAATAAAATACTAGCACACAGAATGCAGCAAATCATCAAGAATATTGTACATCACAATCAAATGGAATTCATTCCAGAAGTGCAGTGATGGTTCAACATACACAAGTCCACATATGTAATACACCACAACAGTAGAGCCAAGAACAAAAACTACATGATCATCTCAATAGATGCAGAAATGGCTTTTGATAAAGTCCAACATTCATTCATGATAAAAAAAAAAAAAAAAAAAACCTACAGAGAACCAGAATAGTTGGTCTACATTTCTCAACCTGATAAAAGCCATCTATGAGAAACCAACAGCCAACATAATAAATGAACAAAAACTCAAAGCCTTCACTTTAAAATCAAGAACAAGGGCTAGGGAGGTAGCTCAGTGGCTTAAGCACCTTCCTGGCAAGCACAAGGTCCTGAGTTCGATCTCTGGTACCCCCCCCAAAAAAAATGAATAAAATTAGGAGCAAGACAAGAATGTCCACTGTCTCCACTCCTTTTCAATATAGTTCTGGAAACATTAACCAGAGCAGTTAAGCAAGGGAGAAAAGTAAAAATAATAAGGATTGGAAAAGAAGATAAATTACCATTTTTTGCAAAGGATATGATACTCTACATAGAGGACCCCAAAAACTCCATCAAGAGTCTTGTACATTTAATCACCAGTGTCATAACATAGCTAGATCCAAAGTAAACACCCAAAAATCAGTGCCATTTTTGAAACACAATTATCTCACTGAGAGAGAAATTAAGAAAACATACCTTTCACAATAACAACCAAAAAATGAAATACTTAGGAATCAATCTCACAAATATTTTTTTCAGTTCACATTGTTTTGTATTACAGCAATCTTTTATAACATGTCTAAAACAAATACACTATAGATCTGCGTTATACAAAGCATTTGTCTTTTGTGTACTTTTTTGATACATTGCATATTGTTGTCTTCATAGTAGTTGTTCAGAGTACAAAATGCAACATGATAACTCTTCTAAACACTTTTGGTACAAATATTTATTGGACTAAGAGAAAGTAGTTGTATATGTAGAGCAATATTCCATAATAGTAGTGGGTTATTGGCAGAACAGACAATGTTGGAAGCTGCTGACTTGAGCCTTTTACAGCTCAGCATACTAATCTGGCTTTACTTTTTATGCCTCATGGTTAAACTTTTCTGCTGGATAGTTAAGTCCAAGTTGAAGCAAGACCTATATAACAAAACATGTAATTTTCATTATCTGACAAGGTCAGTCAAATCTCCTCAGGATTTGCCTTAACACCATGTACAGCATTTTGTAGAATTTTTGTCAATGTCAGCCATCTGGATAAGTCATGGCCATTGCTTGACCAGTTTGCTCTCTGTGAAAGCCTGAGAGAATGTTTTCTCTCTAGGTGACTCTCCTTTGGTACACTACACATCATCAATCCCTTTCCTCCGTGGCCCCATAATCTCTTTGAACAGAAAATTTGGGACACCACTGAGTTACAGGATGTTACAGTACAGGGTCTCTTATGTCCTGAGTCCTCACTGACCTTAAAGGGCTAGGGCCAAAATATTGGCTAACCTTGTAGCCCTTCTTATTCTCTTAATTTTTGGTCTGCAAACTTAGTTTCTCAACCCTCCAGAAGAGAAGCCTAGTGATACTATTACTCTATAACATAGGTACTTGAGCTTATCATCACTGTCTTTCTAAATATTAAATGCCTTAGACTTAACATGGAACCAGCATTTTCCATCAATCATTGATAGTCTAATAAATCTCTATAGAATGTGATCTAAAAAAAACTGTTACACTTTCTTTACAAGAAATTTAGAAATCTAAGCATATACAAAATTGTAGCAGGTCAAACCTATGGCATTTTTCCTTTTCTTGTTTTCTCTTTAATTACCCTTTTTTGTTTTCTTTTAAAACAAATACTTACTTGAGAGAGACTATAGCAATAACTGAAATTATTAGAAGCAGCACACATCTAGAAGACCAGAATGACAAGCATTCCAAGCAGAAAGTAAAAGATTTATACAGTGAAAATTATGGTACTCTGAGAAAAGAGATTGAAGAAGATTTGAGAGAATGGAAAAATATTCCATGCTCCTAGATAGGAAGAACAAACATTGTGAAAATGGCCATACCCTCATAACTGTTACATAGATTCAATACAATCCTGGTTAAAATACCATTAGTATACCTCACAGAACTAGAAATAACTTTCTTCAAATTCATTTGAACCAAGAGTCCCAGAATATCAAAAGAAATCCTGGGGAAAAAAACAAAAGCTATGACAATCTCTGACCTATAATTATACTACAAAGTTTCTGTGATAAAGTCAGCATGGTACTGGCATGGAATCACACCTGAGAATCAATGGAACAGATTAGAAGATGTAGACACAACTTAAAAAACTCTCAGCCACTGTATCTTTTTTGATAAAGCAATCAAACATATTCACAGGAGGAAAGATAGCCTCCTTAATAAATGGTGCTGGAAAAGCTGGCTTTCCACATGCTGAAGACTAAATTAGACTTACATCTATCACCATGCATTAAGCTACAGTCAAAATGAATCAAAGATTTAAATATTAAGGCATAAACGCTAAATCTTCTGGAGGGAAATGTAGGATAAAATCTTAAAACCACGGGTAGGTAGAGAGTTCATGAATGAAAACCACACTGCATGGGAAATATTTCAAAGAATCAACAACTGAGATCTCATCTTTTTTGAAAAGTTTCTGCACTTCAAAGAAAATCTCCAATAGAGTAAAAATAAAACCAGCGAACTGGGGGAAAAAAATTATAGGCAACCGTCCTTCCGACAAAGGGTGTCTATCTAGAACATAAAAATTTTTTAAATCAGGCCTCCAAATTCAAAGAACCAATTTAAAAAATAGGCATCTGAGATGAATATACAGTTTGCAGATGAAGAAATACAAATAGCAAATATATGAGAAAATATTCAACATCATTGATCATTTAAGAAATGCAAATTAGAACAACACTAAGATTTCATCTCACCTCAGAAAGAATGGCTAACATAAAAAAGTCAGCTAGTAACAAATGCTGCAGGGGCTGTAGGGGAAAAGGAATTCTTTCCTGTTGGTGGGAGTGTAGAGTGGTACAACCACTATGAAAACCAGTGTGGAGATTCCTTAAAAAGCTAGGATTGGGGGCCCGGCGGGATGGCTTAGTGGTTTAAAGCGCCTGCTTGGGAAAGCTTGGGCGGCTTCAGGGACCGTGGTTCGATCCCCGGCACCACATGCTGCGCCAGCCCTGCCCTTGGGGCGGGCTGAGCCAGCCATAAGAATGAGTGAATAAACAAATAAAGGTTCTGAAACAAGAAAATAAATAAATAAATTAAAAAAAAAAAAAAAAAGCTAGGATTGGAGGGGCTGGGAGACAGCTCCATGGCACAAGTGCCTGCCTGGCAAATGCAAGGTCATGAGTTCGAACCCCAGTCCCAGGAAAAAAAAAAAAAAGAGAGAGAGAGAGAAAAAAGAGAAAAGAAAAGCTAGGATTGGATATCCCATTCAAGCCAGTTTTTCCCTTCCTGGGTATTTTTCCAGAAGAACTGAAAACATTATACCATTGCAATATATGTGCACCCATGTTTATAACAGTGCAGTTTATCATAGCTAAATCCTTGAAACAACCCAGATGCCCATTAACTGAGGAATGAATAAAGAATATATGATATTTTTACACAGTGGAGTATTATTCAGCTATGAGGATAAATTTCTGAACTGTATCAGTAAATAGATGAAACTAGAGAAAACAAGTCTTAAGTGAAATAAATCAGACCCACATGTACAAATATCATATTGTCTCCTTTGTGTGAGAACCTGAAAGAGAAAATGGAATCTGAAGGGTACAAGACACTGATAAAAAGGAATTAATTTATTCAAAAGGAAAGAGTTACTGAGTTGAGGAGGACAGGAGAGGGAGTGGGGAAGAAAGATACATCTATATGTGCTGCCGAAGCAAGCACATGAGAAAGATATATCTATATATGTAGACAGGATGTTTTATACAACTGTACTGTGGATCTCTGCTGGTTGGTAGAAAGAAGCAGATAATGCTTAATTTGTTTTATCTCCTTTTTCAATTATTTCTCCTTTTTCTCTTAATTTCTTACATATTCCTTTTTTTCTTTCAATTTTGCATGGATATACCTGGTAATATGAGTAAGTAGTTGAAAAACAACACTGCATTACAACAAATACTAGGAAATTATTATTTTGTTAGGTGAAACTCTGTATCACTTACAATTTTTCTAGTTTGATACTATTTTATACTCTTTAAAAAAATTCAAAACTAATTATGTCATCACTGTTTCCATTTTTTCACTTCCACTCTCCCTTGTGTACATTCCATATGAGTTTTCATTGCTCACTGCTTCTGCTCTGCTGAAGTAGCTCCCACCAATATCACTAGTGACATCCATATGGATCTATTCATATGGATAGATACAGTGGTCACTTCTCATTTCTTACCTTACTTGACCTTTTAGCAGTTTTCCATAAGATTGCCCATACTGTTCTTGAAATTTGTTCTTCTGTTGGCTTCCATAACTATGTGTCTTCTTTGTTTCTCTCCTACATTTTTGACTTTTACTTAGGCTTCCTTGCAGGCTACTCTGCCTTTCCTTAGCTCTTTGAAAGACCAAGTACTCACAGCTCCCACTTCCATGTCCACATTCTCTGTCTAATTGATTTTATTCATTCCTGATTTTATTCATTCATTCATGCCAGCCAGATGAAGATTGGAAGTGTATCTCAAAGGTAAATCACTAGCCTAAAATGTACAAGACTTGGGTTTAATCCCCAGTACCACAAGTAAAAGTAGAAACAAATGTATTTATCCAATCCAGACCTTTTCCATGAGCTTCAGATTGTGTCCAGCTGCCCATCACTTCTAAGAAACATCAACATCTTAAGTGGCCATCATAGAACTCTTTTTTTTTTTAATTTCCTAAACTTTATTTATTTATATTATGGCTGGCTCAGCCTGCCCTGGAGGTGGGGCTGGCACAGCATATGGTGCCGGGAATACAACCACGGTCCCTGTGGTTGCCTAAGCTTGCTTAAGCAGGCATTTTAGACCACTGAGCCATCTTGCCAGCCCCATAGAACTCATAACTGGCCTGCCAAAACCTGATGGTCCTTTTTTTTTTAATATATTTTTTATTTTATTTATTTATTTATTTATTTATTTATTTTTAATGGCCAGCTCAACCTGCCTTGGGGGCAGGGCTGGCGCAGTATGTGGTGCTGGGGACCTGATGATCCTTTTGCTGTCTCCATTTCTGTACAAAGTACCAAAATGTATCCAATTTCTCACAAAGAAAATCTACAACTTATCCATGATTCCCATTTTCTACCTTCTATAACCAGACCAAGACTTGTTGATCCATTGAGTTGAAATATTTTATGAGATAATGTATATAAATGTTTAACATGATGTATAGCTACTGAAGAAAAATAAATGACAGCTATTTACCATATATGAAATACATGACCTTCACACTGACTGTATCTCCAAAACTTTTTCATTTTTTGAGACAGTTCCAGTAAGTCACTAAATTACTTAGACTGAGGTCTAACTAGCCTCTTGCCTCAATCTCCTAGGGTATTGGGACCACAGGTATGAGCCACTATGCCCAAACTATAGTATTTTTTTAATGTTGTATGAAAACATGCTTTTTCCTATAACTGATAACACTGTGAATGCTGTAGGCTACTACAGAATTTGCTGAGTCTTAAAGATGTGACAGTTTCTGAGTGTTTTTGAAACACTCATAAGAACCTAGTTAGGGCCAGGGAGATAGCTCAGTAAAATAAGCACTTTCCTGGCAAGCAAAAAGTTCTGAGTTCCATCCCTGGTACCACAGGAAAAAAAAAAAAAAAAAAAACCTAGTTAGATAGAAAACTTATTTTTAGCTTGCAGGTAAAAGCACTTACACTTACTTTATGAGGATCTTCTTAATATTAGAATGACTAAGAAAATGAAACTTTTGTGTGATTATTGCCTTAGCACTCTGCCTCTTTAATCTCTTAAATTTGTCTCAATTTACCCAGTTTGTTTCTTGTTTCTAATATTCTATTGATTTTGCATTTTAGATACCAGAGTCACTCTAATAGCTTCTTTTGGCTTCTTTTTTCAGATGTGAAGATTAAATATGGAAATCTTTTTCTTCACTGTAGATGAAAAGACTTCTGAAACTGTACAATAAATACCACTAATATTATAATCCCCTAAAGAGCCATCATTGTAATTATTATGTATTATGTTTTATATTTCATGGTATTGTTTTAATGGGCTTGAGCCAGTAGAAAGGAACTCTCATCATTAGTTCCTATCTGAAAATAAGGCTAAAAATGGCCTTTAAAAATATTGCTCTTGTCGCAGGCATGGTGGCACATGCCTATAATCCCAGCACTCGGGAGGCTGAGGCAGGAGGATTGGTGTGAGTTCGAGACCAGCCTGGGCTACAAAAGTGAGCTCAAGGCCAGCCTGAACTGCATAGCGAGACCCTGTCTCAAAAATAAATAAATAAATAAAATAAAAATAAAAATATTCCTCTTTTGGGGTTGGAGAGATAGTTCAGTAGAATAAGTGCTTTCCTGGCAAGCGCAAGGGCTTGAGTTCAATTCTCAGTTCTGAAAAAAAAAAGAAAAAAAAAAAAATTCCTCTTTACCAGGAATGATGGCGCACACCTGTAACCCCAGCACTCTGGAGACTGAAGTAGAAGGGTCACTTTGAGTTTGAGGCCAGGCTGGCCTGCAAAGTGAGTTCTAGGCCACCCTGAACTACACAGTGAAGCCCTGTCTCAAAAGAGCCAAAATATTTTGTTTTGTTTGACTTTGAGGCTTTGAAATATTGTCTGAATGAACTTCTATCCAGCAAAGCAACTCTATCTCAAAGGATTTTTAAATGAAGAGCATGAATCTAGTCTTTTTGCTTTTAAAGTAAAACAAAAAACAATAAAAAATGATTGTATAAAATCTTAAAACAAAACTGTAGGAGAGTTATAATGGTTAGAGCATTATGTATTGTTATCTTCAATGTGTTGCTCATATTACAAGATGTAGGCATGAAAAAGTGATCAAACAACATAAGCATAACCCTTTCCTTTCACTGAACTAGTAGTAATTAGCAGTAGAACTATCTGGGGTGTGTGTGTGTGTGTGTGTATTTAATTTCATTTATTTATTTTTATTTTTCCCTTCCTTCTTTTCTTCTGTCCCCCATTCCAATTTCTCTTTCCTTTTGAGCAGTTTCTTCCAATTTCACAACATCTATTGTATACTTTGCATCTTGTTTGCTCTTTTAGCTTCTCACACTAGGGAGACAAGATGGGATTTACACATGCAAGGCTGATTTATTTGCCGGGCGTGGTGGTGCACGCCTGTAATCCCACACTCGGGAGGCTGAGGCAGGAGGATTGGTGCGAGTTCGAGACCAGCCTGGGCTACAAAAGTGAGCTCAAGGCCAGCCTCAACTGCTTAGCGAGACCCTGTCTCAAAAAGCAAAAAAAAAAAAAAAAGACTGATTTATTTCACTTATGAGTATGGTCTCTAGATGCATCTGTTATCCTATAAAAGCCTTGAGTTTATCCTTCTTTACAGCTGAGTAGTCCTCTGTTATATAAAAATACTACATCTTTTTTATTCATTGTTAGGATAGTGGGTATTGGACTGTTTCCAAGATTTAGCTATGACAAATGGTGCTGCTATAAAAATGAATGCACATACATCGTTGTGGTATGATGTTTTTACTTCTTCTGAGGAAATGCCCAAAAGGGGAAAATAGGTAGGTCAAATGGCACCTCTAATCCTAGTTTTTTGAGGAATCTCCACACTGATTTCCCAATAGTTGCACCAGTATACTCCCAACTACATCAAGGAATTTTTCCCCATAACCCCTCCAGCATTTGTTATTGGTCGATTTCTTGATGATAGTCATTCTTTCTAGGGTAAGGCTCAGTGTTTTCATTTGCATTTCTCAAATGACTAATGAGGCTGAACCCTTTTTATATATTTATTTGCTATTTGTATTTCTTCATCTGAGAAGTGCATATTTATCTCAGGTCCCATTTGGGGATGGGGCCTTTGAATTGGGGGGGGATCTGATTTTTTTTTCAATTCTGTATATGTTCCAGATGTAAGTTCTTTGTCTAAGGGACAATTGACTAACATTTTTTCCCACTCTGGGTTCTCTTTTCACTCTGTTGGTGATTTCTTTTTTTTATTTTTTTTTTTTATTTTTTTTTTTTATTACTTTTATTCCTGTTTCAGAACCTTTGTTTGTTTATTCACTCATTTCCATGGCCGGCTCAGCCCTCGCCAAGGGCAGGGCTGGCGCAGCATGTGGTGCCCGGGATCGAACCGCGATCCCTGAAGCCACCCAAGCTTCTCCAAGCAGGCACTTTAGACCACTGAGCCATTCCGCCGGGCCCCCGTTGATTTCTTTTGATAGTCAAAAACTTTTTCCCACTCGGGGTTCTCTTTTCACTCTGTTGGTGATTTCTTTTGATAATCAAAAACTTTTTAATCAGATGAGTTCCTAGTTTTGACTCTTTGAAGTATTTCCCGTGCAGTTTGGATTTAATTCATGAGGTCTCTGCCTCCACCTAGGTCTTCAAATTTTCTGCCTACTTTCTTTTCCAGTGGATTTAGTTTTTCTTTTTCAATATTTAGATATTTGATCCATTTTGACTTTAATTTAGTGCATGTTGATAGACATAGGTCTAGTTTTCCACAAAGACATGTGGAAAGCTAATATTCCCAGCACTATTTATTGAAGAGGGTATTTTTCTTCTAGTGAACATATTTGGCTTCTTTACCAAAGACAAGGCGGCTGAGTGTGTTTGTAGTTGTCTCTGTGTCTTCTAATGTGTTCCACTTGTTCTCAGGCCTATTTTATTGCCAGTACCATGCTGATTTTATCATGGTAACTTTGTAGTGTAATTTTTTTGTCTTTTTGAGACAGAGTCTTGCTATGCAGTTCAGGCTGGTCTTGAGCTCACCTTTGTAGCCCAGGCTGGTCTCAAACTCACACCCATCCTCCTGTCTCAGCCTCCTGAATGCTGGGATTACAGATGTGTGCCACCCTGTCTAGCTGTGGTATAATTTCCAGTCAGGGATTGTGATACCTTCTGCCTTGCAATTGTTGCCCAGGATTGCCTTTGCTATTCTTAGGTCACTTTTGCTTCCAGATCAACTTTAGGAATGTTTTCTCTTGTTCTGTGAGGTATGTTAATGATATTTTACATGTGTTCATTCTTATTGCTAACTTGAATTGAGAAATTATCTGGCACAAAGTTGCCTTTATAGGCAACTTTGTAAAGAAGCCAGTTTCCTTGAAAAGAAAAGTGATATAATTAAAGAAATGATATAATTAAAGAAAAAAATGTCTGTTGGTTATACAGAAATATATGTTACTTTGCTACAGCAACAGAAAATTGAAGGAAGTGATAGTTTTAAGGCATCACAAGTTGGTCAACAGTTTCAAAATCCAAGTCCAAAATAAGTCATTTTCATTAGAAAAAAAGAAATAAGGTTGTACTGTGTACCAGGTAATATGCTAGGCCCTTTAGAAATGTTATCCATTTAATTCCTATACTGTCTTTACAAAGTAGGTATTTTTATATTCCTAGTTTTATAATTGAAGGATTTGAAGGTCAGAAAGTCTAGCTAGCCAAAACATGACACTCTTTGGAGTACCTTCCTTCCAGTCCTATCTTCATACTAAATGCTTTTCTTCTGTGCTGCTATTATACTCTGAACATAATCTTTTTTAGCACATTATTTTCAAATCACTTTTATCTATCTGTCTCCACATAAGACAACTCCTCAAGAGTGGAAACAGTTTCTTTTTCAGTAGCACACGGTGTGGGTGAATAGAAAGCACTTAATAAATTTTTGTTAGACTGTGGATTTGAGCTCAGTATTCTCAGCCTAAATCTGTCTTGTACCTCATCACAGGCACTTAGATCCAGATAACAAGATAGTCACTCTACTTTAAGAAAGCCTTGGAATAGAAAAGTAGGCCACTTCAGGAAATCTTAGCCATTTTTTTATATTAAGAAAATCTTATGCTTTGTTTTTAGATGCTGGGCTTATGCACTGTGTATGCATTGTACATATGCGCTATATCATTGAGCTACATCCCCAGCTCCTGCTGCATCAGAAACCTTACCACCTCAAAATAAAACTGAAGCATTAAGATATACACATACGGGGCCCAGCGGGATGGCTCAGTGGTCCAAAGCCCTTGCTTGGAAAAGCTTGAACAACTTAAGCGACCACAGTTCGATCCCCGGCACCACATGCTGCGCCAGCCCCGCCCTCAGGGCGGGCTGAGCTGGCCATAAAAATGAGTGAATAAACAAGTAAAGGTTCTGAAACAAGAAAAAATAAATAAATAAATAAATTTTTAAAAAAGATATACATATATATCAAAGTAGAGATATAAAAATGTGGATTACTTTATTTTGTAGGAGCTTTATGGGTGTGCATAATTTTAAATCCACACTGCAAACTGGAGGAAAAATCTTGTTGGCTACAGCAACTGCAGAAGTGGAGTGACCTGGATGTCTGTCCCCTGGAAGATGGGAATTATGGCCATGAGCTGCCCAACATCACCAATGCCCTTCCCCAGAATGTCAGCCACAGTGCAGGTGAGCAAGTACCTTTTTTAGGCTCTTTGTGCCTAGAACTTCAAGTGGCAAGAGGGTAAAGCCCAAAGCAATTGTGGCTGGGAAGCTTTTTGGCTGTCAAAATTGCCATCCTACATCACAAAACCTTGATTTTTTTTTTTTTTTTTTTTTTTTCCAAAACCAGGGATTGAACACAGGACCTTGTACTTTCTCGGCAGGCACTTGTACCCTATCACAAAAACCTTGATTGTTTTATTCATCTTAAAATACTAAATCTTAAAGCTTTTTGTCTTTGATATTAGGGATGCTGTCCATTTCTATATCTGGAGTGGCCATACAGTATTCAAAATAAAGTCGTAGAGCCTTCTGAATGATTCTTTTCTGTCTTCTGGACTCATTTATCTCAGTTTGGGTTGATTTTAGGTCCAAGACCCAACAAAAACCAATTTTTAAGTGTCCAGGACTTCTAGGCATGATGGGGCACTCCTATAACTTCAGCACTCAGGAGGCCCTTGCAGGAGGATCGTCATGAGCTTGAGGCCAACCTAGACTACAAAGTGAGTTCAAGGTTCACCTGAGCTATATAGCAAGATCCTGCCTCAAAAATACATAAAAACAAATGACAAAAAACTGTGAAAGATCTGGGAAGGTGGTTCACTGGTAGAACACACTTGCCTGGCATTTGGAAGTTAAGAAAAAGAAAAAAAAAAAATCATGACCATAGCCTTTCTTATTTTGTTTCTTTTCCTGTTTCCTTTAGAATTTTATATAGCAAATATTTGGGTAGCATTAAGTGATTACCTGGACTCCTGTCCCATGTTGAAACAAATTCAGCACAGTCTACTATATCCTGTGTCTTTTGAGCCTTCTGTCCTATAGACATCACTCAGTATAAGAGTCTACATCAGTGTTATTTCAGCTAACACAGGATATTCAGTGTTGAAAATTGATTGTTCTTTATCTGAAAATAAGTCTAAAATGGCCTCTTTGGGGCCAGGAAGATAGTTCTGTAGCACAAGTGCCTCCCTGGCAAGAGCAAAGTCGTGAGTTCAAACCCTGGTCCCACAAATAAGTAAGTAAATAAATAAATAAATAAAATATTCCTCTTTGCCGGACATGATGCACACCTATAATCCCAGCACTCAGGCGGTTGGAGCAAGAGGATCACTGCAAGTCTGAGGCAAGCCTGGGCTACAAAGTGAATTCAGGGTCACCTTGAACTGCATAATGAAACCTTGCCTCAAAAAGACAAAACAAAAATTTTTTCTTTGATTTTGAAGCTTTAGAAGCAGTGTCTAAATGAGCTTCTATCCATGAAAGCAGCTCCACCTCAAAGGATGTTGAAATTAAGAAACATGAACCATTCTTACTGATAACTTGAATTGAAAAATTATATGACATAGCTATATAACCAACTTTGAAAAGAAGCCAGTTTCCTTGAAAAGGAGGGAGACATAATCAAAGAAAAAATGTCCATTGATTATACAGAATATGTTACTTTGCTATAGTAACAGAAAATTGAAGAAAGTGATAGTTTCAAAGCATCACAAGTTGATCATCAGTTTCTAAATCCAAGTCCCAGTGGTTGGGGAGATAGTTTGGCAGTTTAAGCGCCTGCCTGGCAAGTGCAAGGGCCCAGGTTCGATCCCTGGTACTTCATACTGTGCTGGTCCTGAGCACACCTTGCCAGCCATCAAAATCAGGCATGATGGTGCACACCTGTAATCACAGCACTGAGGAAGCTGAGACAGGAGAATCACTATGAATCTGAGCTGCATAGCGAGATCCTGCATCAAATAGAAGATAGATAGATAGATAGATAGATAGATAGATAGATAGATAGATAGATAGATAGATAGAACAAAATCCAAGTCCCAAATCATTTTCCTTGGGAAAAGGAAATACTAAGATTCTACTATGTACCACGTCATTTCATTCCAACTATTGTGGCCTCTTTGCTGTTCTCAAACACTACAAATACATTCTCCTACATGAGGACTTAAAACTTATTATTTCTTTACCTAGAATGCTATTCCTTCAATTGTCTCTAAGCCTTGCCCTTCAGGTCTTGTAGATATTTATTCACATGTCTGTTTTGTTTTATGTTCTCACATTCCTGAGCTCAGGTGATCCTCAGCCTCCCAAGAAGCTGACACTATAAGGATATACTATGACGTGTAACTGTTCAAATGTGTTTTTATAGAGACCATACTGTATGTAAAACAATTGCCCCACCTTACATTAGCTTGTCTTCCTTCCTAACTTTGAGTCTCTTCTATAGCACTTAGAAGCATATGAAATATCTGACATGTTCTGATATTTGACTATATCTCACTATTTGAAAGTAAAGGTCCATTATGATAACAACTTTATACATTCTGGATACTTGAATAGTACATGCTATATATCTGGCACATATTATTTTTCTGACTTAATTGTTAAAAAACATACTGAGAACTCAGTCTCCTCTGTGAACTGCACACAACCATGACAAATTCTCAGTTTAGCATTATAGGGGTTTAGACTGCAGCCAATAAGAGAGTCAGTGTAATTTCACTGAGGGGCAGGCAGTGTGAACTGAAGCAGTAATTACCCTTGGTGCTACTTTAATGATAATATCCTTCGACCATCTGAATCCTTACCCATTTTGTAAAGACATGAGCAAATTCCAGGTACTTTTTCTACATGAATATTTTAGCTTTTTTCATGTTAAGTCTGACCTCTCTGGCTTTCCCTGACAATTTTTTTTTTCACAAAATCAGATGCACATCTAATTTGAACCTCTCTGTGTAGTTTAGTTCTTGATCAAAAATAGTTTCAACTGGGGCTAGGGAGATAGCTCCGAGGCACAAGTGCCTGCTGGGCAAGTGCAAGGTCGTGAGTTCGAATCCTGGTCCCACAAAAAAATAAAATAAAAATAGTTTCAACTATCCTTAATCTGGAAATGTATCACATTAATGATTCCATTTAGGCTTTAATTTTTTTCAGTGTCATTTCTATGAGTCTCCTTAAGCCCATAGTTTATGACAGCATACCTTCCATTTGTTTCCTTTAAATACTGTTCTTAAGCACTGAACTTGCGTTGTCTGCAACATTGTTTTCCCTGTGGCCTTCTTCTAAACAGAGATGGCATAGTAACATTCCAGTGAGAAAATAACTTAGTCTTTTGTCAGCATCAACTTTTCTTATTAGGAGCAAGACAACTGTCTCAGTTACTTTTCTTATTGCTGCGACAAAATACAGAACACCCACAGGTAAAGGAGAAAAGGTATATTTAATTTACAGTTAAGTAGTCTATATATGCTGGCTCTAAGGAAGGGTTGCTCACAGAAGAAAGGCAACAGTTCATGTTGACAGAAGACAGCAAAAGCAACAAGAGACAAAAGGCCAAAAAAGCCACTTTCTGTCCCAGTGAACTGATCCAAGAATCATTCCTTAATCTGAGCACTCTTAATTCCAGTATTGCACTATAAATCAAGCATAAATTCTAGATTCACCTGCCTCCAATAAAGGCTCATCTAAAATTGCATGAGGCTTTGGGAGAATATCTAAACCTACAACAAATCTGCAGTTATCAGCATAATAAAGGTATCAGCATATACTGCATTTAAGCTCCTTTTTACCTTTTAATATGAATTTCATGGAAGATTTAGTCTTATGAGAATCATGTTGCAAATGAAAGAAATTATGAATTAGCCAAGGAAGTTACCTAGCTGGTTATTTCTGTCTCTGGCTTCTGTAGAAGCAATTTCTATTGTGATTTATCAGCCGGGCATGGCTGCCTCCCTTCATACGGCTTTAAGTCCCAGTAGAAATTGATCTTTTGTGGAAGGAAAAAGAAAACCATAGATCTCTGATAAAAAGTTCTTCTAATATAGAGGAAAGACATACTAAAAACTTACCCAAGAAGGAGGCAAAGTAGTGCTCAAACAGATAGCAGAGTGTTTATTTTCATTGCCCTCATACTGTTTTTTGTTCCACATATCAGACCCATTTACCCAACATTGTACTACTGGGTATTTTTCTTTCCCCAGACTCCTTATCCAGACCAAGAAGAACAGTATTCACTAGAGCCATCGAGGGTCGTGAATTACATTGGCAGGATAGCCACCTACAGCGAATAATCAGCAGTGATGTATATACAGCTCCTGCCTGCCAACGAGAAAGCGAGCGACTACTCTTTAATTCACATGGCCAGCCACTATGGCTTGGTAAGTCTAGCCTTCCTTTACTGTGAGAATTTTAGAACCCAGTCTCACTTTGTATAGGCCCAGATGCGCCATCTGCATAACCACTAGTTATATCAACTACACTTTGGAAGTCTTCATATAGTCCTTCCGGGCCCTTTCCTAGGGTCAAGGATACTTATTTGGGGTCCCGGCAGGATGGCTCAGTGCTCTAAGGCGCCTGTTTAGAAAGCTTAGGCGGACCCCACCGCTGGGAGCTGAGCCTGCGCACCCGCTGCGGGTAAGCCCCTGCGCCCCTCTGCCCCGCCTCTGCGTTCCCGAGACTAACTTCCTGTCCCAGCCCAGCCCAAACCCCACCGCTGGGAGCTGAGCCCGCCCGCTGACTGGGTCAG
>PVJA010028430.1:0-27634 GCA_004027025.1 Myocastor coypus | reverse complement strand
TTTTTTTTAAACTTTTTATTTTATTTTTCTTGTTTCAGAACCTTTGTTTGTTTATTCACTCATTTTTGTGGCCGGCTCAGCCCACCCCGAGGGCAGGGCTGGCACAGCATGTGGTGCCGGGGATTGAACCGCGGTCCCTGAAGCCGCCCAAACTTTCCCAAGCAGGGGCTTTAGACCACTGAGCCATCCCACCGGGCCCCTGGATTTTCTATATTTATTGTTTTGAGGAAATTTCCATAGTGGCACTGCTATCTCATATTGCCCTATGTGATTTTCTAGCCAGCATTGCTATTGGTTTTATGTCAAGAGTATAAGAGGTTCCTTAGTCCTGGACATCCTCAACAGCATTGCGCTGTTTTGCATTCTCAATGACAACCACAGTCATTTTGCCTGAGGTCAGGTACTCTCAGTGCACTTTTGATTTACATTTGCTCTTTGGCTTAAGATGGTGATCTTTTCTTCATGTACCTATTTATAATTTGTACTTCTTTCGAGGAACATTTATTCAGTGCAGTTGCCCACTTTTTAGTTAGGTTGTTTGTTTCCTGTAGTTGTTAGTTTTGTTGGTACTGAAATTTTAGTTTTCCTATTTCAAGTTTTATTTTTTATCAGTGCATTTCTATAGCAAATAGTGATCTTATTCCTCTCATGGATCTGGTATGCGTACATGACACAACTGAGTTCTTTTTCATCTCCTCCTTCCCCTCTTTGCACCTCCTAGCTCCCTCCCACTTATATACGATTTAGCTCCCTATTTCCTATTATATCTATTTTTACTTTGTTTTTTATTTATACTTTGTTTCTTAAATAAGATAAACCATGCAACAATTAAACATAAGTGATTAATTTAATTTACTTGACATTATGGTTTCAGAATGCATCTACTTTCCTACCTGATAACTCAAATCTATTCTTTATGGCAGAGTAGTACCTTAGCTTGCAAAGAATTTTTCCCATTTAGTGGGCTGTCAATTCATCTATTGGTTTCGTTTTTGTTTTTGGATTCTTCTGTACAGAGACTTTTCAGTTTGATGTGATCCTATATTTTGGTGCTGCTCTTTTTGAGAGCTATCTAAAAATGCTTATGCCTATGCTCTACTTCAAGTTTCTCCTATGTTATCTCCTAGCCAATTTTGCTATTGATTTTATGTCAAGGTCTTTGATCCGTCTTGTATTTAGTACAGGGTGAGAGACTGGGATCTTGTTACAAACTTCTGCCTCTGGATGACAAGGTTTCTTAACACTATTTATTGGAGAGAATGTCTTTTCCCCAGCGTACTTATTTGCCTTCATTTCAGAATTTTGCTGTTGTCCTAAGAATTTTTTATAGAATGCTTTCCCATCCCTTACTTTCCATCCTTTGAATCTGTGTTATGTATGTCTCATTTAAAAAAAATGTGATTGCTATTCTATTTTATATCCTATGTGAAAATCCTCTTTTATAATTGAAATATTTGTTATTTACATTTAATACTTTTATTCACATATTTTAGTTTAAAGTAACATGCTATTGAGTGCTTTACTCTTGCTTCATCTATGCTATATCCTGTTGATTTTTTTGGAGTGCTTATGTCTATTTTTCTGTTTCATTTTCCCTTTTCTTCCAATCTAGGAACGTTCAAGATTCACATTTTCGAAAATGTGAGGATTGGGGAAATAGCTCGCCAGTTTAAGTGCCTGCCTGTAAAGAGCAAGAACTCATTTTCAATCCCCAGTACTGACCACATCCTGCACCAGCCCTGGAACCTTGATGCATGCTGTGCCTGCTGCTGAAATTGGTGTGGTACCAGACACTTGTAATCCCAGCACTGGGAAGGCTAAGAGAGGAGGATTACTATGACCCCAAGCTGCATAGCGAGACTCTGTGCCAAATAAACAAACAAACAAACATTTAAAAATTGAAGAAATGAAATGTGGCATATATATATATATATATATATATATATATATATATATATATGTCATCTATCTATCAAAAGACTATTGTGTGTACCTAATTTAATGTAAATAAATAAATGTGTAGTGAGAGGGGAGGATTGTTATGTTTTGGGAACCTTAATCTGCAAGCTACTGAAAAGAAAGCTAATACAAGAAAAAAAATGCACACAACAAATTCTGAAAGAGGCAATTTATGAAGAGAAAGACAGTGCAAACAGAGGAAAGGAAAATCACTTCCTAAAATTAGAAATTTAAAGGAAGTATCCAAGTAGCAATACAGAAAACAGATAAACTACATACCTGATTCATAAGATAAGATGGTCAGCATGCATAAGGATAAAATCTAAATTATTTTCTATTTATGGAAGGATTTTCAGTTTATTGTTTTAAGCCTATGATGAATAACTATAATATCTACAGTGCTCCCGTTGACCTGCTTCTATTTTCTTGTCTTTCTCCAGGTTTTGTTACTTTCTTTCATTTACTTGGATTTCTGGTTGCCTGTTGCAAATTGAATTTGCATTTAGAGAGATGTTTTGCAGCATAAGATGACATTGTTCTCTCTGCAGGATTTATATTTTCTGCATGCCAGTCAGTCATGTGCTATGGCTATCCAGAATCCATCGATCAGTGGCAGATATTGAGCCAATCTGAAGCTTTGTATCGGTCCTAGTGGTGGTCTATTATTTTCTGTTATGATTTATGCCTAAATTGTAATTTATGCCTAAATTTGGTTGTTCAGCACAAATCAAGAGAAATTAATAAAAAACCTTCTGAAGAGTCCTTTCAAGCTAGCCCTTACCAGGCTTGCTAGCTTATCAAGTGATTCTCCAGCCTCTCAGTATTCCAGCTCCTCAGCTGGCCCACTCCTCAGTTTGTAAGACTGATGGAGCTCCAACCTTAGTTTGCTTGCCTCGAATGGTATCCTTCTTCTTACAAATTTTGCTGATCTTTATTTTGTGATTCCAGTTATATTATGCATGTAAATTTTTAAAAATGTTTCAGCAAAATAACTGATCTAATTTAGCTTATGACTAATGGCAAACAAAACTCTCGGTATCAGGACTATTTATTTATTTATTTATTTATATTTTGTATTTTAGGGAAGGGTTTACAGGGTGTTCCAAGTCTCACTGCTAGATCATACTAATAGTGATACACCTGTTTACAGCCTCCCAAGTGCTGGGATTACAGGCCAGAGCCACTAGGCCCAGTCTCATTTGCTGTCTCAGTGTACCCTGAAGGTGGGGACAATATGGCACAATGGAGGTTAAACCTGGACCCTGTGTCTGCCAAGCAGGTGCTTTAGTCTGTTGAGTTACCTGACCAGCCCTTGAAATCATATTTGAGTTGTTATTGTGGTGGCTGATAAATATCTTTATTGTATATGTAAAATTAGTAAAAAGAACAAAAACATATGTTCATTTAATTGCATTTATGTTTGTTATTCTCTATCAGTGATATGGACAAATTAAAGTAGGATTTGAGTATTTAACTTCTGTCTAAATTTCATTCATGCTTAGGACATGTCAGTGTTGTAAAATGTGAGTGACTTTAGCTTTCTTTTCTTTCTTTGTTTCTTTGTTTCTTTCTTGCTTTCTGGCTTTCTTTTTTTCTTTCTGACTTTAGTATCCATTGCTGGACAGCTAATAAAATATTAAAACTAAAGTTTAAAATGCAGCAATTTATAGCAAAATCTTTTGTGTTTTTACAAGCTTACTAACAAATGTTTGGAACAGGCATCTTAAGGTAAGTTCCATGGTACTACATTTACTTTGATTTTGCATTTTAATGCCTATTTAGATAATGGGATTACTTTAATAAAATTCAAATAAATTTCTTTGTGTGATATAATTAAAGCTAGTTGTAGTAGTGTGAGCTGTAATCCCAGCTACTCAGGAGGCTGAGGCAGAGCATGGAGGATTATAGTAGGACTATAAATCTTAGTATCTACTTGTTGCACATCAGTTTTGTTTTGTAAAAAAAATTGTTCAAGCAGGAACAACATGGCAAAGCACAATTTTAAGTTTGCAAGAAGCACTACTTCTCTTACTTCAGGAGACTTTACATCTAAAGGAGAACACAGGCCTGCAATATAAATGGAAGAAAATGAACTTTAAGGAAGATAATGTAAGCAAAATGACTACTCTGTGGATTTTGGAGTGAATATTTATCATCTCCAACTTTGGGAATACATTTTGAAAATTTTTGTCTTTAGTGCATTTCAATAGCATGGGACAGAAGCTTGATTGCAACTAATAGTAGAAAAGACATATTACTTTTATTTCACTCACCGGTTGGTTAACTTTAAGAACAATATGCAATTCCAAGGCATTTATTATAAGTAGAAAAGGATTTTCACATAGTGTATAGTAAATAAACCTTCATAAAGATAAATGTGATTGTATTGCAACAGATCTTGATAATATTGCTATTACTTTTCTAGTATTATGCTTTGAAACTGGAATTCTTTAAAATATTTTATCTCCCTCCATATTAATGTAATGTTTTATAATATATTCTATAAGTTATTGGATTTTTGGTTACATAAAATTTAATCATTTCCGTGTGAATAAAAAAATAGATTGATAATGTGACAATTTGGATCACTTGGAAGTATTGGCAAATATTGACATTTTAATATGGTTGAAGTTAAGATTTATTTTTAAACAGTGCAAGTGAAGTATCTTAAAATTTTACAACTTACCTGTGTTATCCTGTTTGGGGTTGATTAACAGACATAGGGCTTCCTCACTCCTTATAACATGCATTTTCACAGGTGTAGAGTAAGGTACTGCTCATATTTATGAACTGTCTTTGTCTAAACTAGGCTGGGAAATAAATGTGTCCTTTGAAAATTACCTAGTGACTAAACTAATCTGGGTAGCTCACAAGTTGTATGTATCTACAAATGTACCTGTTAAAATAGTTTTGGTAAAATGAGATTGAAACTTATAGTGGTGGAGTCAATACAGGATTGTTGCACACAACTCAAAAGTATCAGGAGAAAAATGGATATAAAATTATATGTATACTGTAGTTTCACTAGCAGATTATCCACATTTCAGCATCTCACCCACTAAAAGTAATGAAATTGATGATACCAGTTCATATGAATTTATGTCACATTACATTTGAGAAATTTATTTAATAAACAGTCTAGAAAAGACATCTCCTAGAGGGGAAATAAGAATTTGGCTCATCAGTTATTTCCCTTTTATTATGTTCAATCTTTTCTTAAAGGGAATATGATAAACTTACCAAAATGATTTTACAAAATTTGGAAGGTATGGTCCCATCAGCAGGAAACACTACTGGTTGGATAACCTAGTATTTCTGTGGCATGGATGAAGCAAGATATATTGCTACTTTTTATTCAGTTCCATGAAGAAAGATAATCACTATTGTCTGCGTTGTGCCATTATAGTAATGTAAATACAATCATAAGATTTTATATAGCCCCTGGGTGTCAAATTTAAATTGGACCCAGTAAGAATAGAACTCTGTAAAGACAAGCCAGGGAGTAGTCATTTAGTGTGCTAATCAAGCAGAATTCTTCTAAAACTGAGCAGTATGGAAAGCATCTTTGTACTACCAGTTTAGTGAATAAGCAATAATTCAGAAAATGAACCTACTAAAATTACATATTTTTATACTTTGTGGGGTTTTTTTCTGAATAGTGTATAGAATACAGCTTTTATTTTATTTTATTTTATTTTATTTTATTTTATTGCAGAGAGTACAAATTGGAATTAAAACAAGAAATTACAAGTGATACAGATTTTCACTTAAGGTAATATTAATTTCATAGTATTTGTTGTAATGCATAATGTTGTCTTCAAACCTGTTATCAGATATATGCATGTAAAATTGGAAGAAGAAAGAGAAAAGGAAGACATGTATAAGAAATTGAAAAGACAAAAAGAAACAGTTGAAAAAAATGAGATGAAACAAATTAAATCATTAACTGCTTCTTTCCATTGTCCAACAGACCTGCACAGCACATACATAGGTAAATCTCTTTGCCATACTTCCTCTCCAGTCTTTCTCCTCAGCTCAATAATTCTGCCTTTTAATAAGTTCATTCCCTTTGCCCAGGGACTATTGTACCCTTCAGTTTCCATTTTTCTCTTTCAGGTTCTCATACTAAGGAGACAACACAATGTTTGCACATGTGGATTCAATTTATTTCACTTAAGACAGTGATTCTCAACCTGTGGGTCGTAACTCTGGCGGGGGTCGAATGACCAAAACACAGGGGTCACCTAAACCTATTGGAAAATATTATTTATTTAGAATTACAGTTTTGAAGTAGCTACCAAAATTATTTTTTGGTTTGGGGTCACTGCAACATGAGGAACTGTATTGCGGGGTCACAGCGTTAGAAAGGTCTTAAGAGTATATAGAATGTAGCTTTTTGAGTATATACTACATTTCTGGTTATGAAATAGCATTTCTGAGATTTTATGGAAAAGAAGCAGCAATTAGAGACATCAAGACTGCTCTGGGCAGGACCTAAGAATTTTTTTGAAACTGTCGTCTCTTTCTTAATGAGAGCATGACATCTAACCCAAACCACCCAGGTATGAACTTTGCTAGGAAAAATGAAATAGAAAAGCAGAAATCATTTTGTACCTTTTTGCAATTAAAATTCAAAATCGTTATTAAATATTTTACACTATATGCAGCATGCTGAGAACTCAGAATGAGTTTTAACTTGCAATAATCTATTATTTTGTGTACATGTGTGTAAAGATCCACATGTTTTGAGAAGACCTACCAGTATACTCCTTCAGGAATCACAAGAACAATAGGCTGTACCTCATGATTTTTAAATTTCTTATAGAGATCTCTGTCTCTTCAAATCTAGCCAATATTCTTTTGGAAATATAATTCTTACATATAACATATCATTTTTTGAAAGAAAGAAGTGTGAAAAATCATCACCAGAGCCATTTTTTCCATGCACTTAGAACACTGGGTATTGTTAGAATATTTAAATGAATGTTTGAAAGCATAGAAAGCTGAAAAGATTCCAGGAATATAAAATGCATTAATTCCCTAGTGTACGTCAGGCATAGTTTTGTCCACCTTACAAATTCATCTTTGTGTAATGAGTTGTATATTTCAATGTAACTAAACATGATGCATGTAGAATGAAAATAAATTGAATATCAATATCATGAATGTTTCTGAAAACCACTGGTGTTTGCAGAAGTCAAAGCTGAGTGGTTCTCAACATTTACTGTACAGTGTAATCATTGTGGAAGACTTTAAAATACTACAGAGTACATGCCCCATCCCTGAACAGCCAAATCAAAAACTCTACTGGAGGGCTTAAGAATTGATATTTAAAAAAAAATCTCTCCAGCTGACTCTATTGTGCCGATAGTATTGAGAATCACTGAAAATCTATTTAAATGAACAATACCTAATTATACCATTCAAACAGTAACTGCATTCAAGTATAATTTTGCTTAATTTATTCTGACAAGCTCACAATTCAGTCATTCATTATTCATTAAATACACATTTATAGAATGCCTGCTGACAGGTGAACACTTTCTAAGATGTTGACAATTAGGGATAAATGTTTGGGTTTTATCCTCAAAGACCATACAGACAAAAAAGTAAGATGATTATTCTATTCTGTCTTGAATTTCAATTCACAGAAAGTTGCACAAGAGGTTTTTAGAGAAAAACAATTTGTTTTTAATTATTTGTGGCTTTGATATGCTCATTTTTTTCTGGTATTTTTAAGACTTTGTTTGCACAGTTTTATTGTTTATTTTATGCAAACTTCAAACACTTAGCAAACTTTAATAATACTACCTACAAGGACAATTGAAATTAAATTATGGAGTAAAATGTTCTACACTGGTTGCTCTGTTCTCTATATATGCATTATCCTATAATCTTACTTGAAGAATTATTTAAGTGCCAAGATTATGAAATATTTCTTTGGAAAACTAGATTTTCAAATTATCTCACACATTATGAATTCAAAATATTTCAGCCATGATGCAAAGATTAATAATAAACAACTGGGTATCTATGCACTAGAATTGAATAATGTAGAAGTGAAATTAGTAAGTTTACTTAAAACAGTATCAGAAATGAAACATTAGTGTGTAAAGTTAATAAGAAAACATAACGTATGTAATGGAAGCTGCAAAAAAATATTGAAATTGAAGAGTTTTTCAAGTAAATGAAAGGCATCCATGTTTATGGATCCAAAACTCAATATTGTCAAGATGGTCCTCAAATTGATATATGTATTAAACATAATTTCTCTTAATTTCCATCTAAATTCTTTGCAAAATTAATAAGCAGTTGATAAAACTTTAGTCACAAGAAGAGCCAAATTTTAAGAAGCACAACATTGGAGGACTTACAGTTCCTAATTTCTAATCATTCTACAAAATGTGCCATCCTTAAACCAAGATGGGCTTTTCATAATCAGATACACAGATGATTGGCAGAATTGGTGGTCCAGAAATTGTCACCTAGGTGTTCGATTGGTGTCGATAATGGTGCCAAGAAAACTGTATTGAAAAAGAATAATACTTAACAAATGATGCTATAACAGCCCGATATCTGCATGGAAAAAGAATGAAGTTGCAATTCTTCCTCACACTGTGTGTGGTGATTTATCCAAAATGAATCATCCATCAAAACGTAAGAGCTAAAATTTTACTAGTTTTAGGAAAAACAAATGAATTTCCTTATCTTGGGTTATTCAAATGCTGCTTGAATAAAACACCCAAAGTGCAAATGATAAATATATATAAAATTATGAATTAAGAAAAACCTTTTCCCCTCAGCAGATGCCATCAAGTACATTAAAAGACAATTAGCAGAATGTGAGAGACTATTTATATATCATATAACTGACAATAGATATTCAGAACCCAAATTGTATAACAATAGGTTTAGGGAGATAGAATAAGTGCTTGTATGGCAAGTATATGGTCCTGAGTTCAATCCCCTGTATACCCCCCCCACACAAAATTTTATAATAACAAAATGGCAGTGTCACTTTAAAATTACTTAAATAGATATATATTTGAAGACATATACAAGCTGGGCATGGTGGTGCACGCCTGTAATCCTAGCACTCAGGAGACTGAGGCAGGAGGATCAGGGCGAGTTCGAGACCAACCTGAGCTACAAAAGTGAGCTCAAGGCCAGCCTGAACTGCATAGTGAGACCCTGTCTCAAAAAGACAAAAAAAAAAAAAAAAAAAAAAAAAAAAAAAAAAAAAGATATATACAATAGGCTAATAAGCACATGAAAAAATATCGAACATCATTATTAATTAGAAAAAATAAAAATTTAAACCAAAAATGAGATTAAAATAATCACAAGCATTGTTGAAGATATAGGGAAATCAGAACTATCACGCATTTTTTATAACATGTAGAAATCTTTAGTTCTTCAGAAAACTGCCTGAGAGCTCGTTCAAGGGTTAAAACATAGCATTGTCATAAGGCCCAGCAATTTGTATCCTTGGCATTTTTCCTAAGTATACGATCATGTAAGAACTTGTACATGAGTGGAAGAAAAATTCAGCAATGCAAATTAATGAGGTACATATACACATCACAGTAGTGATGAAACTTGAAATCGTATCTTCGTATCTTCTATTATCTCTTTTTTGTCTTTTTCTGTCTTTTTTTTTTTTTTGTACAGGGATCGTAGTGATCCTCCTGATGATTGTACCTCCCAAGTGCTGGGATTACAGGCGCGCCTCACCACACCCAGACTCCAATGCCAGCTGAGCAGGCTCAAGAGCAGGTGGGGCCAGGAACCAAATCCTGGTCCCTGAGCTTCCCTAAGCAAGTGTTTAATCCGCTGAGCTGTATTGCCAGCCCTCTCTGTTATCTCTTTAGGGTCTTTTGTTGATTTCTTTTTACTCTTAACCTCTATACAATGCAGTGTTTCACATTCAGCCAAAGGAAATGTGTGACAAAATCCTTCGTGATCCCTGTTTTTGTTGATTTTTTTGTTGATTTCTTTTTACTCTTAACCTCTATACAATGCAGTGTTTCACATTCAGCCAAAGGAAATGTGTGACAAAATCCTTCGTGATCCCTGTTTTATTATGCTTTGTGTTATCAACCTGTTCATGAAGTCCATGTATATGTTTAGTTTAATGGTTATTTTAAACTTCAGAGCTATAAATACAACTTCTGGCACAACACCTGAAGCTACACAGCCAGAAGAATAGGAATGCACAGCTGTGGGTGTGTCTGTAGATGAATGAATTTTAAGACAAAAAAATTGTTGTTGGAAGACCTACTCCAGATGTGAGCACAGCAGCCAACAGTCTTGTAGCCTACATCAGATACAGGAGGGCCAGGTAAAGTAAATACTCCTGTTTCTGAGCAGCGTCAGTCATCTCTGCTTCATTTCTGTGTCAGTCTTGTTTCTTTAGCCTTCCAGCTCAGACTCATATAAGCAACTGCACAGTGAGCTTCTGGGCCTGCAACCTCACACAGATGCTCCATCCTGGGCCCCTCTTGCTCTGTGCTTCTGGCTCCTATGGCTGAACACCTGTTGGCTTATCTGCAGTGTGCATCCAGCCTTTGTGGACTCTTTCACCTCTCATCCCTCAGCATGCCTAATTTATCCTCTTGTGTAATTATGCAAGATAACTTTCTAGGGATTCTGTTTCTCCAGAGAACTCTAAATAATGTAATTCTTTATTTCTCATACTTTTAATATATTTTTCCTGCATGCTTTTCTTTGTTTCAGTATATGAAGCTCTATGTTCTACCTATTTAGATCCCAAGCTGCCATATATCTTTAGTATTTCATTTTATTACTAAATTGCGTGAAGTGCTTGATGTTTCCCCTGTTGCTCTCTTTCTAGATTAAGCCACCATTTCTCATATGGATTACTGCCCTAGTTATAGGTCACATAGTGCATAGTCTTGAACTAAATGACATGTGGTGATAAGAATCTTATGATTTTAGTATTCTGAATGAATCCTTGCTTGAGGACGACAATATCTACATTTTTGGTCCCTCTCCCCAAGATGTTCCCTATTCATAATCCTTTTTATGTAAACCTTATTGGAAATTAGTCTTTCGTTATTCTAGGGAGGATTAGCAGACTTCTAATTGGTAAAGCAGGTAAGGAAATTTTATAATTGACTTACCTTTTATGCAGCACTTCAACAAATATTTCTACATCTACTTCAGCCTATCACATCTCTTTAGGGATATCAGGTGTTATCTGGTACAGAGTGTTATAGCTTGTATCTCAATGTCCCCGTAAGCTGCCTTCTCTTCTAGATGTGGTGTTTGGAGGTAGCTGAATATAAGGTGTGTGATATCTAACTAGGTTCAGCATAGTTCTGGGTATGGATAACAGAAGCCTCATTCTGATGTGAGGTGGCACTGAGTGAGAGGCTTACGGAACAATACAAAGAGAGAAGAAAGGCAGGTGTGTTGTTCCTTCCTGTAGCTCCACCACCTCCTGCCTGCTGTGCCCTGGACTGTTGCCCCTCTGCGGTGCCCTTCTGATATGCTTCCCTTCCTTGGAGTCAGACAACTATGTATTGTGACTCCTACAAGTTGAGCTAAAATAGACTTTCCTCATTTCACTTGTGGGTGGCAAGTATTTTGTCCTAGCTATATGAAAATTAGCTAAGATATACAATGTTGGAGTATTTTACCCTGTGGAATCTGAATGTTCTGTATATTGAAGTTTATTTATTCGATATAGTCTTATTCCTAAAACATGCCTATAATCGCTTTTTTTCTGTTTGGTTATTTTTCTCACTTTTTTTTTTTTTTATACAAATCCTTTTATGTCATTGAAGTGGGGGCTTTGGAGAGGCACTAAGTGCATATTTTCAATCTTTAATTTGTTTATATCCAAATTATATTTATCCTGTGTTGCAATTAAACTTTCATCTCTCCTGTTTTCATTGCTTTGCTTATAGCCAATATTACTTCAGCTTTGCCAATCTAGTAGTCCACATTGCAGCAGTTTTCAATGAGATTGTTTATCTATCTAGGATTAAAGTATTTCTAATACATATATTTCAGAACAACACTTCAGTCACTTATCTCTGATATTTATTCCACTTCAACAGATGCTCCAGCCATATCTACCATCTTGCTGCCTCCTAATGTTCTTCTTAGGACAACCATGAATCAAACATTGTGTTCTGAGACTTGCTTTTCTATTTTTATATTTACAATGTGTTCATTTTTTCAGTGATTTCAAAGTATTTAATGAGGTTAATTCTTAGATTTACACATAGCCATTAACACTCTGTTGATCATATAATTTCCTAAGAGTTCTGCATGATTTTTTTTTTTATTTTCTGAAAGTATCAGAGATCAAACTCAGAAACCTGCTTAGTATGCAGGTGCTTATGCTTCTGAGCTCTCTCTCTGGCCCCCTGTGTGATTGTCTTTAAAACACATATATACTTATCCATGTGTTCATTTATGTATGGACACATAAATGTATATTTTTTCTGTATTTTAAAATTATGTTTTGGATCAAAAATGTCCCACATAGTCTCATGTGTTCTGAGATGGGGCTTTTGGAGGGTGAGTGAATCGTGATGGTGCCAAGTCTACCAGTGGATTAATCCACGCATCAATTCATAGCTAAGTGCGTCGTTAGCAAGTCAGCCCTGGCTGGAGGAAGTAGATCTCTGCTGGGTGTGTCTTTTAAAGGTATAGCCCTATCTTCTTGTTTCTTTTTGCATGCTTCCTGCTAGCCTGATGCCACAAGTTGAGCAATGTTTCCTTTCCATGCCCTTCTGCCATATTTCTGCTTTGGAGCTATCCGGAAATGGAAAGTTCTGAAGTTGTGAGCTTCTTCCTTTAATCTGGGTGCAGCAGTTATTTTGTCCCAGTGATTAAAAGGTGACATATTAGCTGTCTTTCATTGCTTGGACCTAACATTATAGCCACAACATAAAAGAAAGGCTTAACTGGGCATGTAGTTGAGAGAGTTCCGTCTGTGTTCAGCTGGGCATGAGGCAGAAATGGCATGACAGAAGAGACTTGTGGAGGAAAACCAGTAATTTCATGGTGACTAAGAAGCAGAGCAGAAAAGAAAAGACCAGAGAGGAGTTATGGATCTTCAAAGCCACTCCTCCCTAAGCTACCCAGACACACCCAGAAATATACTTTTGTAATATTTTAGATGACTCTGAAGCCTCTAGAGTTGACAATAACTGTCATAGTGACTTTTACAGAAAATCAGCACCAAGATGTAGTACTGCTGTGTGATTTCAAAAGACCATGTTGTTCAGAAGCTTTTGAAACAGTTTTGTGGGATGAGTTTGGAAACGTTATAAGATTCAGGCTAGAGAAGTCCTGAATGTCGTAAGAAGATCTTCATGGGTTGTTCTTGTGGGAAAGAAGACAAGAGTATTAATAAGAACAGGGTCAGTGAGAGTAATTTTGAAGTTTCAGATGGAAAAGGGTTTCTATTGGAAATCTGACTTGAGGATACATTCTGGCAAGGAATTTGTCTACATTTTGTCCATGCCTTTACAACTTTATGAGAAACTGAGCTTAGAGTTGAAAGATTAAATTGATCTGGTACAGGCAATAACAAAGGAGGATAACATTTAAACTGTGGTATGATTTGGTATGGCTGCTTTTAACATCATTTATAGAAATAAAAGTCATAGCAAAAGGTACAGTGAAAAGATCTGAGCAACTTTCAATTGATCCAGATAAGAAGCACAAGTAAAGCTGAGCCCAAATAGGTGTGGTTACTGCAGAAATTAGTGCCAGCAGAATGAAGTTAAGTACTTTGGAATTGGACAAAGAGTTCTTTGAAGACAATTTAGAAAGTAGCATGACACTATGCAGTTATATTTGTCAGTATTTTGTTTCTGCAATAGAAAGCATATGACTAACATAGCTTTGATAAGGTTAATTTATAATTTAAACGCAGTAATAAAATGTTAAGCATATGTAACAACAAGGAAAAAACTATTATGAAATGAAATGAATATTATCAAGTAAAATAAGGTTTTCTTGCAAATAAGCTCTGTGAAATTGGGAGTCTATTTGGTGAGAAACAAAGAGGTCACTAAATGACTGTATCGGGTGATAGTATTAGAGTATGAACAAACAATGGGATGATCCATCTCTAATACACAGAATGGCAAGCAATTGAAAAGTCATGAATTGCTCATTTCTGGAATTTTACACTAAATAGTTTTCTGACTGTGCTTCACTGAAGATGCCTAAAAGCATGAAAGTGGAAGTCTAGAAAAAGTGATTTTATTACATTCAAAATATAAATATTACTTCAAATAACCAGACATGCCAGAAGTGCTCAGTTAATTTTTTTTTTTAAATCTGCTTAATTCCCTCCTGATAGCTCTTTCTATGCTACTAAAAATGACGATCTTATGATAACCCCCACGGCCGTGTTCATCCAGTCACTGTACCTTTTTAAACCTCAGACCACTGTATTTGTCCTTCACCTCACTTTCATTCTTCCCTTAGGGTCACTGAGTTTAGTCTTTTATAGCTGCGTGGGCTTAGGGACTTAACAGTCTTTGCTATTTGTACAACTGAACACTCAAATTAACCTCTTCTTGTCAACTATAACTCACTTTTAGTATAGCAGTTACTTATATGGCACCCCACTGTGTTCACGGTTTATCTCTTTATTTAACCATTTATTAACCATCTTCATAGTGTAACAGAAATTGCTCACGCTTACCAGTATATCTCAGTTTCTTAGTTGCCCAGGTGATGGTTCTTGTCGTGTTCTGGTTACTTCTGTCTCTCAGGCGTGGCTCGCTGTGATGCACATTCTGCAAGCCAGTTCCCAATGGACAAGTCATTCTGCCTCTATACTTCCTGCTCACTTACCTCATATTAGCCTTCCATCACCTGAGATCGCACTTCGATGTTTTGGGACTGATCCTAATTAGTACCCACTGGTGTAAATAAAGCTGCCTCCAAATCCTGGGGGTCCATTTAGTGTTTCTGCTTGGCATTGCATTGCGATGTCTCAATCCTCTGTCATAGCTATTATCAATCCCCAGATAACTTTCTTCATTAATGTATCTGTTTTATTTTGATAGATCTATGTCATGTGCCCACGACATATGGCTGAACAAAAGAAAGAATGGGTGGATAAAAATAGTGGTCGAAGGATTTAGCTTAATACTAAGGCACCTAAATAGTCACATGGTAACATTAAGTGGCTACCCAACATATTTATATTTCTTCATAATTTAATGCAAAGGTTTTAAAAGGAGGTGTTTCTCAAAAACTCCTGTTGACATATGTAACAACTGTCATACTAAGTTGTCAAGTTACACAGGAAATGAGAAGGACCCTGTAGACCCTGCACTAAATACTTAAAAAAAAGGAAAAGAAATTAGAAGGGTACCCACTACAACCTAAAGCACAAAAAGAGAACAGTTTACTTTATTTATCTTATTAATTTTTTTTCTAAATGCATTTAGAACAGGGTCTACAGGATATTCAAGGTGTCACTATGTAGATTGAACTCATAATGATTCTCCTGTTTTCAGCTTCCCAAACACTGGGATTACAGGCATACATTGTTACCGCGCCTAGTCTCGGTCGCACTCTGGGCGCGCCCCAGGGGCTGGCTAGCTAGGCATGCTGGGGATCCCATTCAGGCTGCTGCTTGTTACTGTTTTTCTTTCCTTATTTTTGTGACTGGCTCAGCCAGCCCTGGGGGCAAGGCTGGTGCAGCATGTGGTGCCAGGGATCAAACTGAAGTCCCTGCACTTCCCTAAGCTTGCCTAAGCAGGTGCTTTAGACTATTGAGCTATCTTGCTGGCCCCTTGATACTGCTTTTATTTCTCATAAAATATATGGAAACATGGTGTCACGTAAGCGGAAGAATGTATCCTCTGAGTACTTCATCGCATACTAGAAGACCACTTATTATCTGGGGATGGAGGGACTACTGCCCAATTTTTTTTTTGATGTAGTGAATCTTGGTCATTGAGTTCAGAGATTGCCATTACACAGTGGTTTTTATTAAATTTTCAGGTAATTTCATTTTTAAGACTAGCTTTTCAAGGATATGGGCTCTTTTTTCTAAAATCCATTTCTATTTACTTTGTTATTAGATAAACATATATATCTTCTCAGTAAATTGTGTTTATATTTAGTTTTTGATATCATATATTTTAATTATTTTTCTATATATGTATATACTTCAGTAGAAAGGCGACACAGATGATTATATTCTTAATCCATTTCGCTTTAGAAGTCTACAGAATTTTCTTCAGATATCTGTATTCTCCATTACTGATGTTTTTCCTATTTTACTTATTTCAAACCACCATTAAGCATAGGAATCACATTTCATTTTACTTAATTTTAGAAATAAAATGTTCATTTGCATATTTGTAAAGAAATAGACACAATTTTAAACCTTTTAAAATATTTCTTCATTTATTTTCTTTCGTTTGTGTAGCTTTCTTGGCTTCTGAAATTTATTCAATAAATTCATTTGAAAAAAATATGCAACATACCATATAGTAATGGTTACGTCCTAGGTAAGTACCACCTGATACTCAGGATGGAAGAGATTTAAGAGTCCCCCAAAGCAATCCTTTTTAACTTTAATTTTAGACTGTTGTTCATCCAGAGATCTGTAATGGCTCAGTATAAGAATTGGATCAGTGTTGATATAACATAAATCAAAACAGGACTGCATGAAATTGTGTATGTAAGTCCTGTTGAATGAATTTTCTCACCCCTTTTAAGAGAGATGTACTTTTTAAATATTGACAACATTTTGTTGTCAATATTGACAATATTGACAACAAATATGGTTGACAACCATATGTTTCTAGGATAATTTTTAGAGAAATATATATAATCTCCACTCATTATTTTCAGCTTAATTATCATTAATGCATTTTAGTTCCAAGATGTTTTTATAAAAATATTATTAGAATAAGTGAGATCAAATTGTTAATATATGTTAGAATAAGTGAGATCAAATTGTCAATGGCATAATTTGGTACTAACAGGAACAAAGAAGGGAATAGTCACTTTATTGAATGATGTATTTGTAAGGTATTTATATTGCTAAAACTTCAGCCAATATTTGTTTAATGATTAGCTTACATAAATCCCTTTTAAAAATTAATGCATATAATTTACTTGTATTGTCAGTAATTTCGTACATACTTTGTTAACAAGGTTTAAAAATATTGATATGTAATGCTTTTGGTTTTTATTCCCAAATAGTTTGAAAAAGCTCAGACCCTTATTGTGTTTGCCAAATTCTAGATAACTGGTAACAACTTCACTAGAATTTAAATGTTTTTCAGTAATTCCAGTTGCCCTGATTCATATTTATTCAAATTCTGTGCTATTTACTTGTCTAAATTTATATACATCCAAAATACATTTTTATGCATAATATACTATATCTAGTATTTATGATACTTTATTTTTTTTAATTTTATTTATTTTTTTTTTTTGTGGGACCAGGGTTTGAACTCACGACCTTGCACTTGCCCAGCAGGCACTTGTGCCTCGGAGCTATCTCCCCAGCCCCGGTGTTTTTTAATTTATTTATTTATTTATTTATTTATTTATTTATTTATTTATTTATTTTTTATGATACTTTAATAATATTAAATTTAACAAATTTAGAATTTTTGTAGATGTTAATCTCACTGACAGGGAAAAAATTAAGAAATGACAGCTTAATACTATTTATTCTAAATTTGGCCAGATTTCTTTTAAATCAGTTTTAAGAATGAGAAAATAGCGAGGCATGGTGGTGCGCGCCTGTAATCCCAGTACTTGGGAGGCTGAAGCAGGAAGATCAGTGTGAGCTCGAGACCAGTCTGGTTTACAAAAGTAAGTTCAAGACCAGCCTGAACTACATAGCAAGAACCTGTCTCAAATAGAAAAAAAAAAAAAGGGAGAAAATAGCCTCAAGTCTGTGAAGTCAGAGTGTGGAGGAAAATGCCCCAGCCAGTGTGCTAATTGCCCAGGTGACAGTTGTTGGTTGCTCCTGTTTCTTGGAAATAGTTGGTGCCTGTGATTCATGGTTGGTCACTATGATGCATATTATAAGAAGCACTCAAAGACAGCCAGGTACTCTAGCTTTGTAGCTCCCCTTTTCAGACCCCGTAAAAACCATGCTCTCTCTGAGTTCTGGTAATATGGGAATGACCCCCATCTGTATCCATCAATACAAAATAAATCTACCTCCCAATCCTAGGTGTTATTTCAGCATTTCTGCTTGTCTTTGCATCTGGCACACTGGCTGGGAAGATGGCCCATTCTGAGTTCATTGGCCATGGTCCTAGCACTCATAAGTGGAGCAAGGACTTCTCAAGAACCCAGTGAGGAGGCACACTCCCAAGTCCCCTTGGAAGTTTGGAGGAGGATTCCTGGCTCTCCACTTAAGTGGGTTACATTAGATCCCACAGGGAGGAGGATGCTATCTCTTTTTCTGTCCTCTTGCCTTTCTGTCTTATTCTGGTAAAGCCTCCTGGGGCACAGAAGTTAGTCGATCATCCTACTTACCTCGAGCAATGAGGGAATTAGCTATTGGTAACTAGGGCCACCTTCAAGGGAAAGAGGTTGGAATGTTTAATCTCTGAGTGCCCATTAAGTGAATATGTGAGTGAGCAGAATAGACAGTGTAAGCCATAGGCTGCTCCATCTGTGAGATAAGCTTAGGAAGCACTGGTCCAGGTGGCTGATTAGACCCTCACCTGCAGTTTCATGGTGATTGGCATGTGGTATAATAAAGACCTCATGTCCTCAGGAGGGGCATGGCCAGATGGGCATCTAAATAGTCTCTCACTGAGAGACACCCATTCTTTGTCTGCTACACCACAGTTGAATATTATACAACACAAATGTAAAAAGTTAGAGATGGGAACCTACAGTCCCTGATTGAAAAAAAAAATGAATTTTCTGAAGATTATAGAGTTAAAAATGAACCATACTGCTAAAAAAAAAAAAAAGAGGAAAGGATGAAGATGAAGGAAGAGAGAGAGAGAGAAAGAGAGAGAGAGAGAAGAGAGAGAGAGAGAGAGAGAGAGAGAGAATTCCACCCTCATCAGCCACCACAGTGGCTACCAGTCTCCACAGCTTTGCTCCACATTCTGGACTTGTCTATTTCCAGCCAATTGAAAAAGTTCCTGCTAGCCATTGCCTGCCTCAGCCACAGAGATCCTACCTCCAGAACTTCTGCTTGTATCCGGGAAAAATGGCATAATTTAATGCCCACTGTGACAACTTTCAGCAATTCTTTATGAGTTTATTCAGCACAGAAACGTTCATATATTGATTAAAGTAAAAATGGACTGTCAGCCCTGATGAATGGGTTGCATGCCTTTGAACAAAGCATCCTAGTCAAATGCTCCTCAGAGACATCAAAAATGGAGAAAAAATGTCCATCAGTCACTGTCACCAAAAACCTGGCAAAAAAAAAATATGTTATTTCTACAAGAAAATAACAGTCTGATAGACAACTATACACTTTGGCTATGAGTAATATAGACTATGGACACACAAAAACTGTCCAGTCAGGCCCATCTCAACCTAAACGTTTCCTTGCCCTGTTAAGCCTGGATGGATAGGACAGAATGAACTCTCTCTAATTAGGACCCTGAGAGCCCAAGGTCATTACAAATTCAGGGGCAGGCAAACCAATGACTTTCCTGGTAGACAATGGGAAAAAAACTCTCTACCATCAAGAATTTCCTCTGTAAAAAAAAGTTACTGCCATCCAGGTAACTGGGACTCTTGCTTCTTGCCCCCTCTGTCAGACATAAACTTACAGCCTGGGAGGATATTTCGTCAAACATAAATGTTTCTCACAAAGCCAGCCAGCCTTCCTCTCATTGAACTCTGCACTTTGAGAAAAAGAGGACACTTGCATCAGCTTAGGACAGATAACTACAATCCTGACATTCTAAAAGTTTCCCTCCCAGAGACAAGAGCCAAGACCTGCCTGTGGGCCTGAACACCAGCCACACTGCAGCCGTTGTCTTGCCCTCGATGGTTCCGAGTATCCTTCTTGGACTGCTATATCTGGATCCCACCTGGTTCACTTGCCTGGATTGTGCCTAGTTGTTCCCAAATCCTCATGCAGTCATGGGGTGGCTTCTGGAGTTTGTGATTAATTCCTGATCCAGGGCATGGATTATGTTAGTGTGACTGCCACTGGGATTATAGGTGCACGTGTTACACTGGCCTGGGGCAGACAGCCTGAATACAACATAAAAGACACAGACTTGCCCTCTGCAGCAATTGTTGCCAGAGCTCCTCCTATTTGCTCTTGCTCTCTGCTCTTTGCTGCCCATGATGAAAGGTTGCTCTCTTCCCTGTGCCATACTACTTTGGAGCCAGCTGAGTATGGACTGAAAGCTCGAGTAACCATAACCTAAATAAACCTTTGCTTCCCTAATATTTAATTTCCAGTGTTTGTCCCAGCAACAAGAAAAAAGTAACTCAAACATTTCACTTTGTGATTTTTTTTTTTTATTGTAAGGAAGGGCCTGTAGGGTGTTCAGGTCTCACTTCTAGAGTAGACTCCTAGTGATCCACCTGTTCACAGCCTCCCAAGAGCTGGGATTACAGACATGTGCCACCATGCCCAGTCTCAATTGCTGTATCAGCATGCCCCAGGGGTGGGCCAGTGTGGCAAACCAGGGGACTGAACCCCAGATCCCTGTACCTGTTGCAGGCTCTTTAATCCACTGAGCTATTTGGCCAGCCCTCTGTGCATTTCCCTTGCTCAACAGCCCCTTATTTGCCTTTAAATGAAAAGATTAGAGACGGAATAGAAAACGACAAATCACTTACACTACTGCCCCATGAGTCTGGGACCATTCTCAGTATTTTCAAGGAAGCTCACAAACAAATTTGGCCACTCCAAGACAGTCTGTTTCTCTGTAGCCTCTTGCTTAAAATGCAAAATGTTTATAGGCTCTAAAAGTGACGAAATACACCTTTCCTGCCTGTAAAGCTAGCTCAACATCTCTGAGCTATAAATGTCACTATAATTGTTCTCCATATAGGTTCCCTCAGTCTGCTGCTACCCACAGCCTGCTGGCAAGCCTGCCTGGGCCTAAAATCTAAATGCTTTCTGCCTCCTTCAGTTGGTTTCTGTTCAGCAGCCCCACTTTGCCTTTGATTCAGTCACCTTTAAGAACTAGAAAGACTCCAGCTCTTAACTCAAAGGTTAGCTGACCTACACACGTCCAGAGGTTCAAAACCATGATTACCCTCTTTGGAGAAGCCCCCACAGAGAGCCTTGTTAGTTTTCCAACAAGAAATATTCCTCCATTTCTGATTAATGACATTCAAGCTACCTGATGGAAAGACATAAAAGTTCTGCTGCAATATCTGACAGAAACTGATACTCCACAACCATTTTACTACTTTTGTCTTTTATATAATCTGAATCCTTGAGTTTGTAGAAACAATGCCTGTGCAAATATTTTCATCCAGTCCTTAAGGGCTCTCCCCCCTGCATTTATGCCACTGTTCTTCTGATGAAAACAACAAGCTCACCTTAGGCTGAGACCTAACTGGCCAAGTGCGACATGTGATGCCAGACCCACTCAGTACCAAGAATTGTTATATAAATGTTCTCACCTGACTCTTGTGGTGAAAAAGCAACACCACAATGCTACATGTCCATCACAGATATGGGCCAGCAGACCATGGCTCTCTGTATGGACTGATGCTTGGTTCTCAAGCCAACAAGATAAAACTTAGAAATGAAGCCCCTGACAGATGGTGAGTCCACCCTGTTGATGAGTGTGAGTAGCTATGTTAGAATTAGAGTCCACCAGATGAAGTATGTTGTAGTCACCTTCAGCAAAGCTATTTTGGCCAAAGCTCTAGTGCTTCCTGTCACCAATGACATAAAAGTTGTGCTCTGAATAATGTGGCCCAGAAGTTTAATGTCTCCAGGAATCTGACTGAGTGAAATATCAAATTCAGCCAGAAAAATATTTATCCGGTAGTCCTGGGTGGTTTAGCTTAATCAGATTCAGACTTACCCTTATTGTTCTACAAAGTCAGCCATAGCATCATCCATAGCACTGTCACCTGTATCCCAGTTGCTAGCTCATGCTTGAGTATCTCTGTCATCTGCTCTGACTTCCACCAGGGGTACAGATGGACTGCATTAAACTATAGCCTTACAAGGACTATCATATCTGCTAGCAATTCATGCACCTACTGTGGCTGGCTGACGACATGCTCCACCCTTGATGGTTTTGTCTGTTAGGCTGCTTATACCAGTTCTCATTTTCATTTAAAATAGAAAGCCAACATTAAGACCCTTTCCCTATTATATAATGGACCAAGATTTGACAAGTGTCCAAGACATGCTGGACAAGCTCCAGCATCAAAATTATTCCCTTGCCAAAGTAGTGTTCAAACATGTCTCTCCCTGAAGCCACCCTAGGGAGAAAGACCCTCTAATAAGGGAAAGTCTTCTAATCTTAGGGACTTGGGCTAGGGTTCATCCTAGGACCACTGATAGCCCTAAGGTTACTGCTTGTAGTTGGGCCTGTTCTCAGGAGATCAGATGGAACACACCTAATCAAGTTTTGCTGGGGAAACTCAAAGAGAAGGGGAATGGAGCAGAAAATTCCCCCTAACGAATCTGTTAGTTGCCAAGGTGATAGTTTCTGTTTCAATTATGGTTCTGCTTCTCAAAAATGGCTAGTCATAGGGATAGCAAGATGGCTCAGCAGACTAAACACCTGCTTAGGCAAGCACAGGGACGGGGGTTCAACCCTAGGCCTGCTGAGCCAGCACCGAGTTCAGGTGTGGTGGCGCACACTTGTAATCCCAGTGCTGGGGAGGCTGAAAACAGGATTACTGAAAACCTTACTTCCTGGGTCTTCAGAACCTGATATTTTGGGAATGATGATGCCCATTGATGCAAAAGAAATCTGCCTCCAAATCCTAGGTGTCATTTTAGTCTTGTGCTGACATTACAATAGTATTAAATAGGAAGTTATTAAACAGAAATACTCATTACAGAAGTTATTACAAAAAGTGTCTAGTTTAAACAATAAAATATAGAATATTGATCTTTAACTTAAAGGTAGATTAAGAGAAATAACCTAGGCTATTAAAGTTACTCACATTATATGCAGTTTCATGACTCCAGTATTTATTCTAAGGCTATGAGATTTATATGCTGGGAGATAATATTCAGAGTTCCCCAAGAATGGAGCCATACTATTATGAAAAATTAAAGTGTTTCACAGAAACATTCTTTATCAGGATATTAGAAAATAGACCAATTATTTTATTGTGTAGGCATACGATACTAAAAAAGCTTCTCAGCACTGGCCAAATGGCTCAGTGGATTAAAGCACCTGCAAACAGACCCAGGGGCTGGGGGTTCGATCCCTAGTCCTGTCGTGCCAGCCCTGCCCCTGAGGCACACTGAGATAGCAATTGAGACTGGGAGTGGTGGTGCACACCTGTAATCCTGGGTCTTGGGAAGCTGTAAACAAGTAGATCACTAAGAGTCCAATCTAGTAGTGAACACCCTGTCAACCCTTCCCTAAAATACAAAACAAAAACAAAAACAAAAACAAAAAAATAGTGCCAAAGTAAATGACCAGTACCTTAGAAAGAGACTGAATAGCATTGAAATCATTAAAAGCCAGATTTCTCATATGATAATATTAAATATTACACATCATTATATTGAGTTTAATAAAAAAAAATTAGTAGTTCTAGTTGATGTTAAATGAGAACAATGATTTGTTTTTGTTGAATGAGAAGACAAGAGAGCAATATTTTATTTTAGACCTCATGCCATTTTTTAATTCATGACAATTATAGACTTACTACAGTAGCATTTCTAGTGGTCTTTGTGAAGAAGTATTCATGTGTGACAGCGTGTGCACTACCGTAGATGCTGTTCAGGGCACATAAGATGTGCACAATTGCCTTATAACGTTCAAAATTGAATTATAGTGAGAGTGGTAGGCCTGGCTAGACTGGCCTGGAAATATAGACTAAGACTAGGTCTGGGTAGAGAGCTGTGTGGGGCCTCTCTTCTTTCAGAGACAGCAGCACCCTCTGTAGAGAGCAGTCAATCCCCTTTCTGGTTTTGGCTCATCTCCTAATCAGTCATTTATAATGGCAGATGCATGTTCTTCTACGGGAGGACAGTGTGGAGTCTTCCATATAACAGCAGTTTTGGAGCCAGACTAGACCAAAAGAAAAATTTTAGTTGTTCACACCGATCCTTGCACAGAACATGTCTATTGTGCAACATCGCTGTACCACTGAATGGGAAAGGCTTCTTCTAAAAAAAATGTGAACTATAAAAAGCCTATCTGTCCAAAAATCATGTTGCTATTAAAGTACCTGTGCCAGTCAATTCTCTAATTTACTGGCGCTGATTTTTTTAAAGAATAAATTCACCCAAATACAAAGTAAATACTATTTACCATGTGAATTAAGAAAACTTGCTTGTAAACGTCAGTCTTACGAATGTCCTTACAACATTTTATACTTCTTTTTATTTAGTTTTAACAGCATTGTGCCAGGTATTATTTTTTTAATCATGCATTATTTAATGTTAGAAAAGATAATTCAGTTGTTAATCAAAAATTCAAATAACAATTACTAATTTTGTTGTGTCATTACTCTTTTTATCCTAGACTTTATGATATAAAATATACAAAAACATTGTTATCTTATTATGCTAAATTTTCAAAAGTTTCTAAAATTCCATAACATTTCCACTGGAATATAGTGTACACAGTAATATAATCAGAGCAAGGCAATATTATTTTGCTCATTATAAATATAATTTTTACTTAGTGAAGATCTTATATATCAGTAAATGAACTCAGCCTTGTAGCCACATTTCAAGTATTTTGCAAATGTGTAATGTTTAATGTTGTCTCCTCTATTATATGATTTATACCAAAGACCCAAATATAAGTTTTGCATTGTCATAAAAATAGGGCCTATAATACGTTCACTTTTTATTTGGTGAGACTATATGTTGTACTTAAATGCTTATGTCACTGATTATACAATCTAATACTATGATGAAAGAAACAATCTATTTCATGGAAAAATCTCACCTTTACTTGGAGATGGTACCTATGCAGATTTTACATCCCAAATTTGATGAAATATGACCAAGCCCTGGATCCTCTATGGACATTTATAATCAAGCAGATATGATTTTGAGTCTGTCCTCTTCTTTGAGCTCTTGATTGCAGCCAAGAAGTAATCCATACCTTTCAGAGTGACAGGAGTGATCATATCCTCAGGATTTCAGCTTAATCCACAGGCAAACCATAACTGTCCTGACTGTCTCATGTTCCCTCCTCACCTCCTCTCCACTATGAGACCCACAAAGGTTACTCTGTTTAACCTTAATACTACCGCCATGCATTTTCTTGGCCTATACTAACAATGTCTGCTTTGATCCATCTCTTCTCCCCATATAGTCTTTTTGGTTGAAGCATTATCTCACTTCTTATCTTTCTCCTTTCTTTTGCTTGTTTGGTCCAATTTCTATTTTTATTAGATATTAATTATTATTCACATTATTCAATGCCCATAACTATAACTTTGTTTTCTTATTATTCAATTTAACTTTTCTTTTTAATTTATATCCTGTTTGTAACAAAATATTTAATTTTACCAATTCAGTCAAGTTTATTATTTTATTATGGGCTTATAATTCAATCACCTAAAGATTTAAATGTAATTCTTATGTTTTTTTCTTGATAATTCAGAATGAATTTATTTTTTTTATTTTTTTTATTTTTTTGTCTTTTTGAGACAGGGTCTCGCTATGCAGTTGAGGCTGACCTTGAGGTCACTTTTGTAGCCCAGGCTGGTCTCGAACTCGCACCAATCCTCTTGCCTCAGCCTCCCAAGTGCTGGGATTACAGGTGTGAGCCACCACGCCCGGCTTCAGAATGAATTTAAATTATAAGATCTTTCAGAAACACTTATTGCCAGAGAAGCATTGTCATATAGGAGTCTCTAGAATTTTCAGAATATAAAAAGTGTCTAAGGTCCTATGCATGAGCACAAGAAAAAAAGGATGGATGACATTAAAAATAAGAAATTCTCTTTTTATTTTGCCTATGGGTGCCTATGTCCTACAATATGTGAGTAATACCCTCAAGAGGTCTGTAGCAGAAATATTGTAGGTTCTATTGGGTAAGGGATTTAGCAACTGCAGCATGTTTCTGACTTATCTTACACATCACGAGCTGGAGATAATACTTCTCAGATAACTCTACACAGCAAACTGTGGTCTCTAGGAATCAAAATTCAACATTAAATCTCAGATGTTTTCATAGTGATATTTACATTCTCAAACATCAGAATCTGTGATTTTCTCTCTAGTGTATGAAGATATTGAGTGCAAGCTACCTTTACTGTTGGGGTGCTAACCCAAAGGAGTCCAGTCTGGAAAAGTGAAAACAGCAAATTTATAACCATCCCATAATTACTTCTGATACATTAGATTTTCTTTCCAAGACTCACCTCTCTCCCTCCCTGCTTCCCTCCTTCCCTCCTTACATACATTCCTCCCTTCCCCCTTATCTCTCTCCCTCTCCTGGTGCCCTGACCACCACCCATAGGCTTTGTGTAGAAATAAAAATGATGGTGTCTTACCCTTGCCTTTAATTCAACAATTTTTCTCTTTGAAATTGCGGTCCTACATCCTGACTTTCAGTGACCATGGGGAGAATTACAGAAAAATATTTGAAAATGAATATATCAGATTATTGTTCTTCTACAAGTTAAAATCATCAAGCACTTCTCTGGAGTTTTCTTTTAATTTTCTAAGCTAAGTAGAAACAAGGCTTTTCCCCTAGGGCACTACTGCCCTCAAGCTCACTTAATCCTACCTTTTCCTGCACCTCATGTGGTTCAGGGTCAAGAAGTGTGCCTTTTACCCTGAGATGTGACAGAGTTCTGCTATTATCTTTCTAACCTCTTGCAGAAGCTCTTGCTGCTTAAAGATTCAGGGCATTCATATCAAAATTCCAAAGTGGACACTGATATAACAAGACATAATTCATACCATTTTTCAAACTAGACAGCACAGATGAAAATTTTTAAACTATAACTACATAAAACTAGTTACATAACTTTAAATACCAACCCAATTTAAGGATATGGAAAAATTGAGACAGAAGATGATTAATAAAAAGGACAATGTTTTTATACTAGAATTAAGAAAAGTTTTTTATTGTTAAATCACTTTTTAAGAATATTAATTTGAATAGCTCAGTGGATTAAAGCACCTGCTTAGTTAGAGTGCAGAGGTGGGGGTTCAATCCCCTGGGGTGCACTGAGACAGCAATTGAAATGTGGAAAAATGTTGCATGCCTGTAATCCCAGCACTCGGGAGGCTGAAAACAGAATCACTGGGTCTGATCTATGTAGTGAGACTGTAGACTCTGTACCAAGTACATAAAAAATGAATATTAAATTAAGAGTCATTGGATTAATCATGAGACCAATATGATTATTCATTGGAAGACAGTTGAATTAGCTCTGTGAACAGAATGAAGATAAGAAATGATGGTCCCAAACTTAATCCTGAGAGGATTTGACCCTGGAAGACACACACAAAAAAATGTTTTGTTATACAGGTCTTGCTTCAACTTGCCCTTGACCACCCAGCAGGAAAAAAAAAAAA
>PVJA010028429.1:0-27606 GCA_004027025.1 Myocastor coypus | reverse complement strand
CCTCTCCTCCCCTCCCCTCCCTTCTCCTGCTGTCCCCCCCATCTCTGTCTCTCTCACTGTCTCTTTCTGTCTCTCTCTCTCTTTGAGACAGTCTTGTGTTGTCTACACTGGGCTTGAATTTGTGGTCCTCCTGTCATAGCCTCCCAAGAATACTGGGGTTACAAGTATGTGCTGCCACCACAGTTAGATAAAGCTTGTTTTGTTTTGTTTCATTTGAGGTGGGGTCTCAGTATGTAGCACAGGCTGACCTCAAACTTGAAGCAGTCTTTTTGCCTCAGACTCCTGCATATTGGGATTTCATGATGTATATCACCACACCTGGCTGGATAAACTTGTTTTCTTTGTATTTTCCCAGCCTCTGTTGTTTTATTGTTGCAGTTGGTCCTGGACTAATACAATTGCCATTTATTATTATTCAGTAATAAAAGGAATATATAAGTGTAAATCTAACAAAAATATATCTGACATTTATGCCAAAACTAAAAACATCAATGAAAGTAATTTTTAGAAATTAAAATAGACGCCCCGTGTTCATTAATCAAAAGACTCAGCATGTCATTTTACACTAAATTGATACACAAGTTTAATTTTATTTCTGTGAATATCCTAGTAAGACTTTTATATAGATAAAATTATTATAAAATTTATAGTGAAAGGCAAAACAAAAATAGTTAAATATATTTTCAGAACAGTGTAAGAAGTCATTCTACTGGCTAAGGAGATATCTCAGTGGTCTAATCGCCTGCCTGGCAAACATACGGACCCAGGTTGAATCCCTGGTACCGCATGCTGTGCAGGCCCTGGAACTCCTGTGCTTCATGCCAGCCACTGAAACTAGGCTTGGTGGTGCATGACTGTAATCCTGGTGCTGGGTAGGCTGACACAGGAGGATCACTAGGAGTCTGAGTACACAGTGAGGCCCTGTACCAAATAAATAAAAATAAAATAAACCACTCCACCTACCCTTGAGGCTTACTACATAGTTCCAATAAGCCTTGTGGCATGGGCAAAATGACAAACACATCTATCAGTGGAACAGAATTGAGATTCCAGAGAAGTTATACAAATAAGCCCTACTAGCCAGGTGAGGTGGTGCGCGCTAGTAATCCCAGCATTCAGGAGACTGCCGCAGGAGGATCATTGCCATACCGGCTCAAGCACCAAATAAAAGACATAAGGTGCCAATGTCTTTATGGTTTGTGGAGAATAATCACCGATTAATATATATATATATTATATTAATAAGTAGTGATAGTATAGCTGAAGATAGGCGCTAGACTGTAAGGATAAAAGTTAGATTTCTTTTTCTACCAGTAGAGCTCCGAGGGAGTTCAAGACCAGCCTGGGCTATAAAGTGAGCTCAAGGCCAGCCGGAACTGCATAGTGAGGCCCTGTCTCCAAAAGACAACCCTTGCTGATTTTTAATAAAGGTAGAGATGGATTTAATTCAGTGAAGGAAAGATAGGCCTTTAGACAAAGTGATACTCAAAACAACTGGAAAAAAAAAAAAAAAAAAACTGAATAAGGGCAAAGAAATACCTAAACACCCTCAAGGGATAGAGACTTAACCATAAAGTTTAAAACTTCTGGGGGAAAAAGTAGAAAATCTTGTATATTTAAGGCTAACCAATGAATTCTTAGACACCAATAGCATAGTCTCTAAGAGGAACTACTAAAAACCGGTCTCCATTAGTGCTTTGCTCTGCATAAGACGCATTGGAAGAGCAAAAGAACAAGCTTTAAGAGTGCAAGAAAAATACTTTGTTTCTTTTTTTTTTTTTTTTTTGTCTTTTTGAGACAGGGTCTCACTGTGCAGTTCAGGCTGGCCTTGAGCTCACTTTTGTAGCCCAGGTTGGTCTCAAACTCGCACTGATCCTCCTGCCTCAGCCTCCTGAGTGCTGGGATTACAGGCGTGCGCCACCATGCCCGGCTGTAAGAAAAATACTTTGACATCATATATCTGAAAAAGGATAGGAACCTGCAATTTGAAATTCATCAGTAAAAAAAGTAAAATCCAATTAGAATATATACAGAAGGCATGAAGAAATTTCACTAAAGAAAACAGGTGGTGCCGGGCATGGTGGCTCACGCCTGTAATCCCAGCACTCGGGAGGCTGAGGCAGGAGGATTGGTGCGACTTCGAGACCAGCCTGGGCTACAAAAGTGAACTCAGGACCAGCCTCAACTGCATAGCAAGACCCTGTCTCAAAAAGACAAAAAAAAAGAAAACAGGTGGCAAATCCATTTGGAAAGCTGTTCCAGCTTGTAAGCTGTTAGGGAAATGTAAATGAAAACTAGAGTATCACTCCACAGCTATAAAAAGTAGAGACAGTGTCAAACTCTGGGTTACTCCCATGCATGCTGGTGGAAAAGTAAATGGCTCCACTGCTCTAGAAAGCAGTTTAGTAGTTTTAAAGACCAAAGTGCAGCAACTATGTGGCCCAGTAATTGTACTCCTAAGCATGTGTCTCAGAGAAATGAAGACTTCTTTTTATACTAAGCCTGCACACTGTAATAGCTTCATTTACTAACCAGAGACTGGATACAGCCTAGATGCCCTTCAGTGGGTGAATAAACAAAATGTGATTCCTCAGTATTATGGAATGCCTGTCAATAAAAAGGAAGTAACAGCTTGGATGAATCTGGAGAAGGTGGCTCAGTGAAAAAATGTAATTCCCCAAAGCTACCTAGTGTATGATTCCATTTTTATGATATTCATGAAGTGATAAAATTGTACAAATGGGGAGACTGAGCATAGTGGCGTGTACCCGTAATCCCAGCTCTTGGGAGGCAGTAAACAGGTGGATCACTAAGAGTCTGATCTAGTATTGAGACCCTAACACCCTGTAGACATTTCCTAAAATAGAAAAAAACCAGCTGGGTTGGTGGTGCATGCTTGTAATCCCAGCACTTGGGAGGCTGAGCAGGAGGATCGGTGCAAGTTCGAGATCAGCCTGGGCTACAAAAGTGAGCTTAAGGCCAGCCTCAACTGTATAGTGAGACCCTGTCTCAAAAAGACAAAAAAAAAAAAAAAAAAAAATTATACAAATGGGAATTAGTTGTTGCCAGATATTTACAAGGGGAAAGAGTGGGAGGGAAGTAAGTTAACTACAAAAGGAACACATCAGTAGTCCTGGTGGTCATGGATTTTGCCAGGTTTCTGGTGGTGAGATGATACTTGGTTTTATAAGATGTTATCTACTCCCTGGCAAGCACAAGATCCTGAGTTTAATCCCTGGTGCCTTAAAAATAGAAAAAAAAAAAAAAAAAAAAAAAAGATTTTATCACTAGGAGAAATCCCAAGGTCATGGAAGAGGAAGTACTTGCAAAATGAAGTCCAAAAGGAGGGTGACAGTCATGTGTCTCCTCCACTTTCAGGTCCCAGAAGGGCCCTGTTCAGTTCTACAGTCCTCCACGTCTGCATGTGGGAGGCCTGACAGATGAGGAGAAGAGAAAAACCAAACCAGCCCTGAGCACAAGGAGATGACAACTTGCAGTCTCTTGTGATGCTTTGCCTCTGTCCTGATTTCAGAAAAGCTGATGACCCCTGAGATGTTTTCAGAAATCCTTTGCGATGACTTGGATTTGAACCCACTAACCTTTGTACCAGCCATTGCCTCTGCCATCAGACAGCAGATTGAGTCCTACCCTACTGACAGCATCTTGGAGGATCAGTCTGACCAGCGTGTTATTATCAAGGTAGGTGGCTCCTGGCCTTGAGCTAGGGGGGAGTGTCTTGTGGAGAACTGAGGGCACATTGAGGCCTTGGCAGAAGCCTGTCTTTGGATTCTGCACTGTAGGCCAGGGCTTTTGGAAAGTATTACATCAGGCAGCATCTGGCTCTGCCCAAAGGAAGGGAGGAGGGGAGGGTCTCGGGTTGTATCACGTTCTAGGGAGACTCAGGGATTGCTGCTATAGTATGGCAGGTGCTGAACAGGGCATGCATAGTGCAGTGGAGGTAAAGGTGGCTTGGTGGGCAGAGCAGAGAAGCACCCAGTAAGGCAGGCAGCGCCACTGCATTCTTCTAGTAGGTGTTTAGGAGTGTTTAGGACTGAATATTCTGTTGCACGTATACATTTTATTTGTTCATTCATCTGTCAATGTGCCCTGGAGTTTCTTCTGCTTTTTTTTTTAGCTGTTGTGAATAATACTGCTGTAAACATGGATGTGCCAATATCTGTTCCTTTGCTTAGTTTTTTGGGATATAGTTCCACAAATAGAATTGGTGGATCATACGGTAATTCTGGTTTTAATATATATGTGGTTTTTTTTGTTTTTGTCTTTTTGAGACAGGATCTCGCTATGCAGTTGAGGCTGGTCCTGAGCTCACTTTTGTAGCCCAGGCTGGTCTCAAACTCGCACCAATCCTCCTGCCTCAGCCTCCCGAGTGCTGGGATTACAGGCGTGCGCCACCACGCCCGGCTTCCACATATATTCTTTTTTTTTTTTGTCTTTTTGAGACGGGGTCTCGCTATGCAGTTGAGGCTGGTCCTGAGCTCACTTTTGTAGCCCAGGCTGGTCTCGAACCTGCACCGATCCTCCTGCCTCAGCCTCCCGAGTGCTGGGATTACAGGCGTGAGCCACCACGCCTGGCGACATATATGTTTTTTAACCTTGTAGGTAATCATCAAACTTTTTCACAGCAACAGTGTATAAGATTTTAATCTTTCACCATATCCACCAAACTTGTTATTCATCCTTTTTTCCTCCTCACTACTGGAGATTGATCTAGGGTCTTCATTGTGAGCCACATCACCAGCCCTGTTTTTCATGTTTTATTTTTTTTTTATTAATTAATTAATTAATTAATTATTTGTCTTTTTGAGACAGGGTCTCGCTATGCAGTTCAGGCTGGCCTTGAGCTCACTTTGGTAGCCCAGGCTGGTCTCGAACTCACACTGATCCTCCCACCTCAGCCTCCCAAGTGCTGGGATTACAGGCATGCGCCACCACGCCTGGCTCATGTTTTATTTTGATACTAGACCCATTTTTAATTGCCCAGACTGGGCTAGAATCTGAGATCCTCCTGCCTCAGCTAGATTAAAGGCAAGGACCTGGCTTTTTTTTTTTCTTCTTTTTAAATAATGGTCAGTCTAGCTAGGCATGGTGGGACAGGCCTATAATCACAGTACTTGGGCAGCTGAAGCAGGAAGCTGCCATGAGTTCAATACCAGCCTGGACTACATAGGTGAATTCAAGGGCAGCCAGTAATGAATTAAATGGACATTTAAAGGATGTGAAGTAGGATCTTACTGTGTTATTGTTTTGTTTTTTTCTTGGAACCAAGGATCGAACTCAGCATTTGTGCCCCTGAGCTACCTTCCCAGCCCTGTACTATGATTTTTATTTGCATTCTCCTACTGATTATGATCCTACTTTGTCTTATGCTCATTGGCTGCTATTCATATGTCTTTGAAAAAATGTCTGTTCAGATCTTCAGCCTATTTTTGAATTAGGTTTTTTTATTGTTGAGTTTTATAAATTTTCTGTTGGGGTATCAGTCACGTAATTTGCTAGTATATTCTCATTCTGTGGGTTTCAGTTTTGTTAGTGCTCCTTATTATTGAAAAGGTATTCTTTTTAGTGCTAGGAGTGAATCTAGAGTTCATGCATGCTCGTCAAGGGCTCTACCACTGAGCTGCAACACCTGCCCCAAAAGGTTAATTTTGATGGCAGCTAATGTTTCTTTTTCATGTGTAGCTTGTATTTGTGATGTCATCTTTAAGAAACATTTCCAAATCCAATATCATGAAGATTTTCCCTTGTTTTTTTGCCAAAAGTTTTGTAGTGTTTGATCTTAAGTATGTAAGTTTTTCATCTTGAGTTGTTTTGTTTATTTCAGTGTTGAGGCCTTGCTCGTGCCTGGCATGTGCAGTACCACTCCAGTATATCTGCAGTCCCTCTTCATCTGTTCTGATTTAGTTTTTGTATATGGTATTAGCTGAGTCCAGTTTCATTGTTTTGTGTATATATAATAAGTTTTCCCAGTATCATTTGTTGAAAATACTGTCCTTTTCCCGGAGAATATTCTTGGCACATTTGTTGAACATTATTTGACCATATATGTGAGAGTTTATTTCTGGACTGTCTATTCTCATCCATTGGCCTTATGTCTGTCTTTATCTCAGCAGCACATTGCTTTGATTGTTGTAGCTTGCAGCAAATATTGAGATTAGGAATTGTAAGTTTTCTGATAGCCATCTTTTTTAATATTGCTTTGGCTGTTCAGAGTGCCACATCTGTCTACTCCTGGATTGAACCCCAGTCCCTGCACAGGCCTAAGCAGGTGCTCAGTCCACTGAGCTATTTTGCTGGCCCTATATTTGCCTAATGCTTTGCCTAGAATACAGTATGTCAAACAGAAGGGGTGAGAGCAGTTATCATAGGTTTGGAAATTTAGCTTAGAGCCACAAGTGCCTGCCTGTTGAGTGCAAGGCCCTAGGTTCAGTTTCCAGCACAAAAAAAAAAGAGAGCAGTTATCATAGAGAAAAAATTTTAATCTTTTACCACTTACATATGATATTAACCCAATGTATGACTTTTATTATTATATTGAGAGTTTCCTCCTATTCCCAGTTTATTGAGTGTTTTTAATCATGAAAGAATGTTATGATGTGGAATCTTAATATATTGCTGAAAAAAATATACTGCTGAATGTAGTGTAGTAATATCCTCCATTGAGAATTTTTGAATCAGTGTTCATAAGAGATACTAGATTTTCCTTTTCTGTGTGTGTGTGTGTGTGTGTGTGTGTGTGTTCATGTGTCTTGTGTTTTATTGAGAATTTAAAGCCTTGAGAATCTCAAAGCTTGGGACTGAGCTATATTTCAGTGTAATTCCCCCTTTTATTGTTGTTGTTTGAGACAGGGTCTCACTAAGTCACGAAGGCTAGGCTTGATCTCACCCTCTTTCTGCCTTAGCCTGTGCACCGTGCTGGCCTTACAGGTGTGGGCCACCATACCTAGTTATGATTTTCCTTTCTTGAAGTGTCTGACTTTTAGTATCAGGGTAGTGAGTTGCAAAATGTGCCCCCTCTTCAGTTTTTTAGAAGAGTTTGAGAATAATGGATGTTAGTTATTTAAATGTTTGGTAGGTTTTACTAATGAAGCTAGATCTAGGACAGGAGAATTTTTCTTTTTTCTTTTTCTTTTTTTACATGTATTTGGTTGTTGCAAGATCTTACTATACAACTCGGATTTGTGACCCTCTTATTTTTAGTACCCCAAGCACTGGGACTACAGATGTGTGCCACTATGCCCGAGACTCTGTGGCTGGCACAGCGTATACCTGGGATTGAACTGCTGCACTTGCTAAGCTTGCCTAAGCAGGTGCGTCAGTGCACTGGACTGTCTCACTGACCCCCCCCCCCCCTTGGAGACAGTCTTGCTATGTAGTTGAGACTGTAGTCCCTCCTGCTTCAGCCTCTGGAGTGCTAGGGTTACAGATGTACACCATCATGCTCAGCTTTTTTGATGCCTTATTCAGTCATTTCCTTATTCGTTAATACTTGGCTTTTAAGAGAAATACGAATTTGTTTAGTTTGTTTTAGTTTCATATTATGGTCAGCTACAGGAAGGAGCATAATTTAGAAGGAAAGAGACATTATGAAAACAAAATGGGGGTGTTGGGGCTGCAGTGTATGTTGCTTTGACTGTGTCCCCAAGTGCAGCCTAATGGCTGCAGAGGGAAGCACTGGTGGTCTCTGCTCTGGGGATGAAGCTGTAGGACCAGCCCCCCTCAACCACGTGGTTCCAGATGGCTGGGTCAGTCCTATGTAGGGTCCTAGCAAGAGGTTGACATTCCATATCCTGCCCACTTCCCTGACATTTTTGTCACAATTGACTCTTTTTGTGTTATCTTGACAAGACTCATGAGTCTGCCATACATAAAGTTGTCCAGCAGCTACAAATCCTCCAGGTCTACCACCACCTGGTTTCCTGAGTGCAGGCTTTCTAACTGACACTCTGATTGCCTATAATCCCCACCTGTGAGGTGGGGTGGGCTGTAAGCTGTTGGAAGAGGACTGACTAGGGACTGACTGCTGCCTCGGAGTGGAGCGGATACAGCCCGCCTAAGGGCTACATGGAACGCTGTGCTGTGTTCATCAGGCCGGGGCCCTTGTGAGCAGCATGATCCATTGCAGATGAGGAACTGAAGGTTCCCTCCTTGTCCACAACTCAGAAGAACAGTTGGATATTTCTGTGAGGACATTCTTCTAGGTCTTGTTCTGAGACACAGAGGGTAGAGGAGAGGAATCTTTGTAGCAGTGCCCCCACCGTGTCTTTTTCAGATACTCTTGGCAATGTCAGCACCAAAGCTCAGGGCTGACTGGTGCTATCATGGTGCGTGGCCTGGGTTGGCTCCACTTGCATCCAGGGGATTTGAAATGGCTAGCAGGAGCCAGACCTACTCGGGAGGTCTCCTGGCCCAGCTTACTATGGTCCAGTTGCTCCTCATGATCTACCAGTGACAGTATCTTCTCTGCCCAGCACCCTGTGTGGAAGCTAGGCCCTTCCAGGCCTCCTCAGGCCTCTGCATCGCTGTGTCCGCATGTGGGACCACCTGCCCTGGGGAGTCACAGGCCTGCTCTCCAGGTTCATTCCATTTTTCCTAGAAGGCCACCTCCCCTGGGAGGCTTTTCTGGCCTTTGTCTGCAGAGGCTGACCCAGCTTTTGACCCTTTTGCTCGTCCCCGCTCTTTGTTAGTCTTATGTTTATGATACATAATAAGTCCAGTCATAAAGGAAGTAGTATGTACCACACTTCCATCCTTTTTACTTGCCCTCCTGTCCCTCCCACCTCCCCATCTCCAGATCCCCTCTTCCCATCTTCATACGATATTTCCTTTTGTTTTCCTCCTTCTTCGTTTCCTTCCTAGTCTTACACTTAGTGCTGACACACCATGTGTTCACTCATCTCACTTGTACAGTGTCTATTTCCCGGACCTACCAAGGTGATGTTTTTTGTTTGTTTGTTTTTGTTTGTTTGTTTGTTTGTCTTTTTGAGACAGGGTCTCGCTATGCAGTTCAGGCTGGCCTTGAGCTCACTTTTGTAGCCCAGGCTGGTCTCAAACTCACACTGATCCTCCTGCCTCAGCCTCCCGAGTGCTGGGATTACAGGTGTGTGCCACCATGCCCAGCTTCAGGGTGATGTTTTGAGGGCTTGTGTCCCCTGTGCCTCTCCCTGGGAGTTGCAGTTGTGAATAAGTGAATCCACTAGTGACCACGTGGCAGGTGGGCTGCATAGCTTTAGAGGCAGGGCAGACTGCCTGGTGGGTATAGACAGTGCAAGCAGGGGCTGGTTGGGTCCTGCCTGCTGTATTTCCAGTGGTCACCTGCTCCTGCACATCCTCTGCGGCCCAGTGTGCTTGTGGTTTAACTCTGCATTTGCTTCCTGGTGAGAAGAGGCTACTCCAGTTGTATCCCAGAAACTTCCAGTGGTGGTGGATATGGGGATGCAGAGAGACACAAAGGCCTGTGGGGTGGGGATGGGCTGTAGCTCACACTGCCTAGCCCTGGCCCTGTGGAGAATACTGTGGCTCCCACTTTAGCATCCTTCCTCTGCCTGCCAGTGATGTCACAAGGATTTGTTCATTCCCAGAATAAATGCCCTGGAGCCCGTGTTGGGGTTTCCCAGTTCTCAGAAGATGATGGAAACAAAACTAGTCAGTAGATGACTAAAATGAGCTCAGCAAGTCCTAAGTGCTGTGTAGAAACAGGAAAGGGTATAGAAGGACTGGAGGGGAGTGTAGAATATCTGATCCAGCTTGTCAGTTGAGGTTGGAGTGCTAAGAGGCTGATTCTAGCTGAGCAAGCTTGGTGGTGCACAGCTGTAATCCCAACACTTTGAGAGGCTGAGCAGCAGGACCAGGAAGATGGCAAGTTCAGGCCCAGCTGGGGAACTTAGCACAGCCCCATCTCAAGATACAAATAGTAATTAATTAATTAATTAATTAAATGGCTGGAGGAGCAACTCTGCAAAGACACTGGGTTCAAAAAGATAGAGAAGGGAAGGCAGGCTAGTTCTCCCCAGGCAAAGGGAAGAACATTCCAGTGAGTGAAGTGTGTGGATGGTTTAGAGGCACAGGACTTTCAACATATAATCAGGGGCTGGGGGCTCTCTCTTTTTCCCAGAAAGGAGGTCAGAGTTTCCAGGTGGCCTTAGCCAGAGCAGGGCTCTTAAAGCAGCTTACTGTACCTCTGCCCACTCTGATCAGGGTCACAAAAACCAAGGATTAGCTAGGAATGCAGGCCTGTAATTCCAGCTTCTTGGGAGGCTGAGGCAAGATGATCACAAATTTGAGGACAAACTAGATAACTTGGCAAGATCCTGTCTGAAAATAAAAATTTAAAGACAACAAAGATGTATCTCAGTGGTAGAGTGCTGCCTAACATGTGTGAGACCCAGGGTCCAATTCCTAATGCCTCCTTCCAAAAAAAAAAAAAGGGACAGCAATGAATAAACAGGTTTACCAGGCCTTGCTTATTCAGCTGAACATTGGACAGCTGTGACGGAGGTCCCAGCCCCACAGTGACTTGGGGTGACATTATGATGAAGGAGCAAGCCAGACCCCAAGGGTCCATTTGTCATTCAGTGATGCCAATTTAAAACAGGCATAACTAATCCATGGCTGAGGGGTTGCTAGAGAAGGCATAGATGGGAGCTTCTAGGGTACAGGCTGTGTCTCTGGACCTGGTTGCTATCCATTTGTGAAAATTCCCCAGCTGCCTGTCTGGGACCTGGGCTATGAGTCACCTGCCGGGAAGGATCTGCTTAAGGGTATGGGAACAGCCTGTCAGCGCTTCTGCTGCCTCCCTGGGTTCCCTGCCACCCAGAGTTGGGTGCACAAGGTACCAATGAACATACTTGATATGATGACTTTCTGGAGGGCCAGGCTCTGTAAAGCAATGAGAATGGCTTAAGGCAGGTTCTGGGACACTGGAGCTGAACCCTGCATGGCCACCATAGGCATCTAAAAGTTGACTTAGGAGTGAAGGGCAGAACAGAGAGTACCATGAAGCATGGGAAGTGAGGGTAATGGGAATAGAGGTGAGGTATAGTCCCTAGAGCCACTTCAGGGATTCCTGGATGGCAGCTAGCTGGCTCTGAGCCAGAGCCCCTCACAGCAATCTGAGGGGCTTATGAGGGCCACTCTGATTTGCAGTTGCACAACTGGAAGGACAAGGGCCAGCCCTCATCCTTGCTTGAGAGCTGTGGGGCATCTTCACATCCTGATGGCCTTGTGCGCTAAGGATGGTCCCGCCCGCCCTCACCTGTGCTTGGTTCTCGCTGCAGCTGAACATCCACGTGGGCAACATATCCTTGGTGGACCAGTTTGAGTGGGACATGTCAGAGAAGGAGAATTCACCAGAGAAGTTTGCCCTGAAGCTGTGCTCGGAGCTGGGGCTGGGTGGGGAATTTGTTACCACCATTGCATACAGCATCCGGGGACAACTGAGCTGGCATCAGAAGACCTATGCCTTTAGGTAAGTGGTCCGTGTATCTGCCTTTCTCATTCCTCTACCAAACCACTTTGGGGAAAAGACCTCACTCTGATGGCTTGCAACCTTGTCTCTTTTTCTTTCTTTCTTTCTTTTTTTTTTTTGTTGTTGTTGTTGTTGTTTGTTTGTTTTTATTCTTGTTTTGTTTCTGAGACAGGGTCTCAGTAAGTAGTTCAGGCTGGCCTCAGACTCACTGTGATCTTCCTGCCTCAGCCTCCCAAATGCTGGGATTACAGGCAAGTGGTTCAACTTTCTGGAGCTTCACAGTGACCTGGCTATAGTCCAGCTCTGCCCTCCTGCCTCATGTCTCAGCAGGGCTTCTCGTCACAGGCAGGACTGGAGCTGAAGAGGTGGCAGGCTGGAAGCAGTTAATGGCCCGCCCAGGAAAGACTCAGCACTCTGTTAGTGTGAACCTGGGGTCTTTACCTCCACGGTCTCCAGGTCCCAAGTGCCTCTAGGGCCCCCCAGGCCCTCTCTCCCTCCATCCTCCATATAGCAACCCCCCACCCCACCCTATAGTTCTTAAGTTTCCTGCAAGTCCTACCTGGACTATTCCTTCTGTCGGGGCCACCACTTCACCCTGGATCTGTCCTCTTAAAGGCCCTCCCCAGCCTGTTAGCACCAGGGAGCCCTCATCAGCTCCTTTATTCCAGATGTTTCTGCTTTTATTCTTTTAGAGAACATCTGGTGAGTGTGTATGAGCCTGGACCATAGTGGTGCTGTGGGGGAGGAGGAGACAGGTCATCCCGATCTCTCCTGCAGCAGCAGGCTGGCTGTGCTTCAGTTCCACTCCTATGTTCACACTTCCCCAAAGAGGAACCTTCCAGGGCAGTGGCCTCTCTGTACTAGGGGAGTCTGAAATGAGAGTCATCTTATCCACCCTCAGGTCCACAGGAACGGGAAGCCCTGTTGTTTCTGACTCTGCCTTCTGAGCACCTTTTCTGTTAGGGTGGTATGGCAGATTGAGGATGCTGCCAAGTATCTGTTGGATCACAATAGGATGTTAAGAGCATGTCCTTCTGACTGTCGTCATCCACATTTTTGGGTGGGAGGACAACCTGAAATGCTACAAGAAAAGCAAAGGCATGACAATTCATGGAGCTAGACATTGAGGTGTTAACCTCCACTTGGTGTGTGGAAGCCACCAAGGCCATGGTCAGAACTCTGGAAATAATGCTTCAGGGGCTCAAGACAGGGCCTCTTGGCATCCTTTCCCATGATCCTTCCTTTTGGTGACCAGTGTGCAGTAGCGATCCTCCTTGAATGCGAAGTGACCAGACCCATCAGTCTCAGCTCCTTGCTAAGCTCCCAGCTGTCTGCAGTTCTCAGAGTGGTGGTAGCAGGTCAGGACTCAGACAAATCCCTCCTTTATCTTGGTGACCACTTACTGTATTCTAGACCTGTGTGTGTAGGTTTCAAATCCTTGGGATTAAAGAGAATGCCATCCTGCTAGAACCCTGGGCAGACACACATCCCCTCCACTGTGGTCTGCCAGAGGTCTGGTAGGCATTCTGAGAACCTCTTTAGGCATCAGGGAGGACTGAGGACTGCTGTGTCTTCCCTGCCTGACAGGAAGGACATTCTATGTGTCACATCCCACCTGGGATGCTTCCCACAGCTGAGGCCTGGCTAGGACAGGAGAAAGGGTTTTGGGTTGGGGTTTGGCACCTTCTAAAAGTCATAGGCTAGGGAAATGGAACTGGGACAAGAGACCAGGGACCTCTCTGCCTGTTGTCAGCCTTGCCATGCCCTTGGGGCCCTACCGCCAGGCTACTACTGAAACTTTTGTTTGTTTTTGTAGCAACTTTATCAAGATTACAGTTCACAGACCTTGTGATTCACCCATGAATGATTTTTAGTGTATGTACAGAAGCTGTGCGACTATCACCATAATCAATTTTAAAACACACCTTAAAAGGAAGACCCACCTTTCCTTAGCAGTTGCTCTCCTCACCCACAGATCTCCTAGCTCTAGGCAAACACTGCTTTCTGTCAGTATTTAGCAGTTTTGGACTCATACAATGAATGGAATCTTATGCAATGTGGTCTTTCATGACTGGCTGAGTTCTTGGCGGAATGTTTTCAGGGATCCACTCATGTTGTAGAACATCAAAACTTCCATTTGTTTTCATGGCTATATAGTATTTCTTTGTGTGGCTATACCATATCTTATTTACCAATTCATCAGTTGATTAACATTTGGGACCTTTGTACTTAATCTAGATGTTTGTAATTTTTTGTTTGGCTGTTTTTATTTCTGTAGGATTTATACCTACAAGTGGAACTGCTAGGTCATGTAGTAACTATTTAGTGTTGTGAAGGATTGCCAGACTGTTTTCAAAGTGGCAGCCTGCATTTTATATTCACCCAGCAGGGGCAAGGTTCCAGTTTCTCTTAAGTCCTGGCCAACATTTTATTTTTTTATTGTCTGTCTCTTTGATCAGTCATCCTAAGAGGTAATTATAATTTGGAGTTGTATTTCCCTAATACTGATGATAAGGGATTTTTGTTTTGCTTTTCCTCTTGGTAGTACTGGTGATTAACCTTGGAGCTTTGTGCATCCCTAGCACATGCCTCAGCACTTGTCCCCAGCCCATGTTTTCTTTTGGGACAGTCTCTCTAACTTGTTAGGATGACCTTGAACTTGCAGTCTTTGCCTCAGTCCCTTAAAGAGCTAGCATTACATGAGTGTGCTTCATACTGGCACTATTTCACTTTTTTTTTTAAATTTAATATTTTTATTCTACAAATTTAACAATGGTTATGTTACATATTTTCATCATCAGATCAGTTTAGATTAATACATATAGGTGTATAAGATTGACCGAACAATTAAACATTCACACATTCAATCAACATTTTTTTTTCTTTTCCCCTTTCTTATTTTAAAAGTCGACACATTGCTTTTTTTTTTTGTCTTTTTGAGACAGGGTCTTGTTATGCAGTTGAGGCTGGCCTTGAGCTCACTTTTGTAGCCCAGGCTGGTCTCGAACTTGCACCGATCCTCTTGCCTCAGCCTCCCGAGTGCTGGGATTACAGGAGTGCCCCACCACACCCAGCGATACATTGCATATTGTCTTCACAATAGTTTTACAGAGCACAGTGTGTGGGCATGACCCACCACCATTTCACTTTGCAGCACAGAGGTCCTTTGCAGCACAGAGGTTTTATTTTAATGTAGTCTAGTTTATTTTTTAACCTACTCCCAGTACTTTTGGTGTCATGTCTGATAAATCACTGCTTAATCCAAGCTGTTATTGTCCCAGTATTATGTTGAAAAATTGTACTTTCCCCAGTGAGCGGATGAGGCTTTCTTGTGGAAAATGGGTTGATGCTGGAGGCCAGGGAGGTGTGGATTGCAGATATAAGGGTGAAGTAGAATAGCTGTGGGGAGGCTATTATTATTAGAGTTGGGGTTAGTAATGCTTTTCAACTTGCCTGTTACATGATGTCATAAAAGTGAGATCACATTGAAAACAAATCTGGAGCCACTACACAGCATCAGTCCCACTGTCGTATCAGGCGGGACCCTCCAGTCAGGGTATCTGACATTTCAGGATGGTAGGAGTGTCTGGGGTTTCCGATAGCCTCCAAGCCCAAGAGCCACAGTTCCATCAGAGTGGGAGCGCACTGGTCTCCATGGTTACCAGACTTCTTGGACTCGGGTCAGCGCCTGTCTACATGTCCTCCAGACCTGAGGCAGGCACAGGCTAGTGTTGGTTCCTGGCCTGTCCTTACATAGTTGGCTTAAGCAGTTCTTATTTTAGAACAAACCCACTGGAGTAGAATCTTCCCAGAGTCAAAGGGAGGTAAACAAAGGGGCCTCCAGGCCTGCTTGCTGGCTCCTGTTTAAACTCAGAGGAAAACATGTTTTGCTTCCCTTCACGTGGGCTTGGGGTCTGTGGCTGGGCCCTTCCAGGATTGCCAAACCAAGCTGCTGAGGAAGAGTCATCCCTAAGGGACCATGGGGGTGGGAGCTGTGTGCTCCTTGGCCTCTGAGTCACCAGCATAGGTTTGGGCTTCCCAGCCTCATGGGCCTGTGGGAGTGGATGTGGTGGTCTGAGGCTCAGCAGCAGGAGGTCAGGCCTGCTCCATCAGGAAGGCAGGGAGCACTGGTCTGCTCTCCAGTGTCAGCTGCACCTAGCATCCCAGGTCTTGGTCAGGGCTCAGGGCCCAGAGACCCCAAGGCTGAAGAAAATAGATTCAGTCTGACTTAGATGCCAGTGTAGGGCATGTACGGTGCAGAGTGAGCAAAGCGCTATTGTCTAGCCTGGGATACTTCCCTTGGCCAGCTCCGGTGAGCCAGCTGGTCCCCAAACCTGAGGGAGGCTGTGGGAAAGGTTTAGGGCTGCTAGCAAGCTTTTTCAGTAGATGGGTGTTGGCTCCTTTGACAATAATAATCGAGCATGTGGGGGCCCTGGGTTTGATCTTCATTGTCACAAAAACGAATTTTTTTCTAAAAATGAATAGCTCTCTTAACAACACCTGACAGCGATAAATAATATATGTTCTAGATGAAAACTCAGGAAACCCAGCCAGAGACATCGCCTCTTTTACCCCATGTACCTCTCTTGAGACCTCCCAGCACTGAGGCGCTACAAGGGGGCAGGCAACATGTGGCATATTCTGATAGAGCCAGGAGGCCTTCTGGGGACTGAGTCCTAGGAGACAGGAAACCTGCCCAGCTGGAGGAGAAAGGGACATGGAAGGCTAGAGTGGTAACAGTGGGGCTGAAGGACAGGATCACAGCTAGGGCGCTGGACTGATGCTGTCGGGCCACGAGTTCAGGGCATCATATGGGAACCTCCTTAGCTTTCTGTTGCAGAAGAAAATCATGGCCCAAAGAGACAGTGGCTCAGCCACACCCCACGCAGCGTTCCTGTGTGCATCCCCTGTGTCCTCCTAGCCTTTGCCTGTGCTGGCTTGCTCCCACTGCTGTCTCCATGTGGCCACAGGTCTAGGATGGCTCCTTGGGGTAGACAGCTGAGCTATCTCACTGGCCCCTACAAATATAGTTTCTTGATCTGTCTACATGCCAGCTGTCTAATCCTAGGCAGAGGCCAGCATTTGTGGGGCTCAGTGGGGACCCCATGGACTGCAGTGCAGCACATGATCCAAGAATATAGTTTCTTATTTTCCTTCCCCCGCCCCCCCTTCTTTCTGTTATGGCCAGCTCAGCCTGCCCTGGGGGTCGGGCTGGTGCAGCATGTGGTGCCTGGGGTAGAGCCACAGTCCCTGCAGTTGCCTAAGCAGGTCCTTTAGACCGCTGAGCTATCTTGCAGGCCCCTGGAGATGTAGTTTCTTGATCTGTCTGCATGCCAGCTGTCTGGTCCCAGGCAAATATGCCAATGTTTGTGGGGCTCAGTGGGGACCCCATGAAGTAGCCTGAGGGTTGTCAAGGTCTGTAGCACAGATTCCAGTCTTTTTCCCCTTAATGCTGTCTCCTTAATCGGCAACTCTTGACAGGTTCCAGGGCCCTGGACTCTGACTAGGGCAGACAGTCCTCTGCCTTCTGGCTATGTCCCAGTGACAGTGGCCTGGTCCAGCAAGTGTTCTGTCAGAGAGACCACCTCATAACCAGTGCTGACCCTCCACCTACCCTACCTCCCAGACAGAGGCAGCAAAGGGTTTGTTGAGTTGCTTTGGGGGAGGCCAAGGGGTCCTGGGCAGCACTAGGGGAGACTGGGGGGTCCTGATCTCTGGCAGCTCTCTTGAGGCTCAGGTGACAGGAGCATCCCCGAGCTGCCCTGGGCCTTTCCACCATGCCCTGCCCATCTTCCAGGTGGGGGTTCTGTGGACTGGCCATTGTTCTCTCCCTGCCTCCTTTCCCCAGTGAGAACCCCCTGCCTACAGTGGAGATTGCAATTCGGAACACAGGCGATGCAGACCAGTGGTGCCCACTGCTGGAGACCCTGACCGATGCTGAGATGGAGAAGAAGATACGAGACCAGGACAGAAATACAAGGTACCCCATCTCTGCATCCTGGCTCTGCCCATACACACCCATCTTCCCAGGCAGGAGCAAGGCCATCTTTTCCCCTGCGACAGTGGGCTGAGGGAAGAACCTCTATTGCTAAAGGGAGCCAGCCTGCTGGGCGATAATGCAGGGTGGGTTTCCCTACAGGGAACAAGATAGGTCTTGAGGTCCTGCCTGACAACAGCTCAGAGCAGTTGTCAAGGTTTCTGGAGAGATGGGCAGGTCCTGCACAGCAGACAGGCAAGGCTAGTGGGCTGAGGTGGCCCTGCTGGGCAGTGGGCTGAGGGAGACACCTGGCTGAATCCCTGCGCTACTTCCCTTCCTCCAGGCGGATGAGGCGCCTCGCCAACACTGCTCCTGCCTGGTGACCAGTCAGTGCTTAGCTGTCACGGAGAATCTGGAAGATTGGAATACCCCTCTCCTTCTTCTGGCAAGGAATGAGGCAAGGGGACAGCTTGGTGCCACTGAGGAGTTGGGGAGGGGTGGGATATCTCAGGCCCTCCAGGCTACCCTTCCCCAAAATGCATTCCTCTTGCTGAGCCCCAGTCCTGCCCCTTCCTCCTGGTACCCTTCCCAAGTGCTTGGGGTCAGGGAAAGGCCTCAGGTGGGTTGGGTTTTGTTTTTGTATAAGAGCCTGAGACAGGGCTAGCAGTACTTTTTAAATAAAAGGCAACAGGCCATGCTCAGCTTGTTGGGTATGGATGTAGAGAAACGGAGAGTGGCTCACACCTGTAAAACCCCAGCTATGGAGGAAACTGAAGCAGAATCAGAAGTTCAAGGCCAGTCACAGCAGAACCCTATGCCTTGGGGATATAGCTCAGTGGGAGTGTCCCTGGATTTGTTCTCCAGAATTGGGGAGGGGGAAGTGGGAGAGTTCAGGAGTGGTCCTGAGCTGGCTGGCTGCAGATGGTGCAGCCAAGTTTAATACACCAAGTCTCACCCTCTCTGCCTCTACCCAGATGGGTTGGTGATGGTGAAGAGGTTCTGCTCAGCTGCCCCAGCACCCTTAGGGCCTGAGGCAGAGCCAGTCCTTGGTTTCCTTGGGCCTTCCAGCTAGCTACCTGTCCTAGCAAGTGCTTGCAAAGGAGAAAGATAGTGGCCAGGAGACTTCAGGGCAGGGGCTCTCTTGTGTTTCAATACAGCCTATTCTGTCTCTTCACCCAGGCATAGGGAGGACCTGCTAGCTCTTATCCTATCCCTGGAATGCCTTACTCCATTCAGATAAGTTACCACCTTCCAGGAGCCTTGCTGTCCTGGAGTCCCTTGTAGAGGGCCTGCTGCTGTGCGGGCACTGGGTGCATGCAGGAGGGCCTGTCCCAGCTCCAGCAGCCCACAAAAAACAGGGTGGTGAGGCTGGCCAGATAGCTCAGTGCATTAAAGTGCCTGCTAGGCAGACGCATGGGCCAGGGTTCCATCCCCAGCCTGTGTGCCAGCCCTGACCCCAGGGTGCACTAAGAGAGCTGTTGAGAGTCGGTGTGGTAGCATGCTCACCTGTAATCCCAGCGCTTCCACAGGATGAATAACAGGAAGGATCACTACAAGTCTGATCTGTGTAGTGAGACACCCCCACCAAAAAAAAAAAAAAAAAAAAGGTTGATGGGTCCAACCTCCCCTTGTGGCTGCTCCCTCGAGGCTGTCGTGAAAAAAAATGAAAACAGCCCTTTGCTGGCTTTTTAGGTTGATGTATTACACAGAGAGAAAGCCAAGTGTGTATGCTTTTAAAAAGGGACTTAAGGGGCCCAGCGGGATGGCTCAGTGATCTAAAGCGCCTGCTTGGGAAAGCTTGGGCGGCTTCAGGGACCACAGTTCGATCCCCGGCACCACATGCTGCGCCAGCCCTGCCGTCAGGGCGCAGGCTGAGCCAGCCATAAAAATGAGTGAATAAGGAAATCAAGGTTATGAAACAAGAAAAACATAAAATAAAATAAAATAAAAATAAAAAAGGGACTTAAAGGGCTGGCCAAAAAAAAAAAAGGGGGGGGGGCGCTGGCCAAATAGCTCAGATTAAAGCACCTGCCAGCAGGTACAGGGGCTGAGGTTCAATCTCTAGGACCTGCTGTGCCTGCCCCACCCCCAGGACGCTCTGGAACTGCAATTGCCACTGGGCTGGGCGTGGTATAATCCCAGCTCTTGGCAGGCTGTAAACAGGGAGATCACTACAAGTCCAATCTAGTAGTGAGACCCTGAACACCCTGTAGACCCTTCCCTAAAATACAAAAAAAAAAAGGAATGGACTTAGGCTCCTTGAGGATGACACATATGGGTCTCTTTACTGAGCCAAGAACTGCTTACTTGGTAAACTGGACACATAGCTCTTTATTGAAGACAGTGATTCCACACCCCCACCAGGCTGGTGCCATTCTTAGCTGCTGACAGGGCTGAGGGTTAGAGATGTTTTCCTCCAGAGGCATGTGACAGGGACACTGTGACCTGGCTTCCAGCTTGAGTCCATGTGGGGCAGGGCTGAGGCTCTAAGTATAAGTAGCCTTGGTTGCCAGGCTGTAGGGAGCCTGCCACTGTGAGCATGTCCAAAAGCATGACTGTGACTGTTCCTGGGGAGTGTACTCAGGCCCTCTTCCTGTCAGAGTGGAACTCTCCAGAGGCCCACAACAAAGGGACAGCCAGGCTTTCTAGAAAGACCTTAAGCAACAGGGAGGATTCCAGGCCCATTGGCCTTGGATATGAATGGGCTCTGTTGCTAAGGGCTTTGCATGATCCATGAGGCAGGCAGCAACCCTGCTGCAATTGGGAGGATGTTGCCCAGTTCCTGCCTGCTTCTGTGCCCTGTAAGCACTGCCAGCCCACAGTGAAATTGCGGCTTTACCGGGGTTTACTACAAAAGAGAAGGTAGACTCACAGAGAACATTTTTGTTAAATAAAAATGAGATGTGGCTGACAGAGCCCCTGTGCTGCTGAGCATCCAGGAAGAAGCCAATGGGAACAGGTCTAGAGCAACAAGGAAAGCTGGCCACAAATGTAACCCATGTTCTGAGAGGAGGAGGAAATGGCTTACATAGGCTCTCAGAATAAATGGCAGGGACAGCTCCCTGGAGGGCATGCTCTGCCTTAGCCAGATACAGGACCGTGCTAAGGTGAGACTTCTCAGGGTCTGGGGTTGCAGGGGGCCCTGTTCCAGCTCACCTGTGCCCTGACCTTGTGGGACCTTCAGGTCACAAGCTGGGAAATGAAGCAAAGGCTCACTTGTTAAGGTTGTTGATGAAGATGGGAGAGGCTGGGTAGGCATCAACCCAAAGGCACCACAGGCAAGGGCATCTCCAGAGTAGGCTGAGCCCTGGCCCTTGATGCTGAGATCTGATCAACCCCAGCTGAATGCCAGGAAACAGAGGCCCAGGGTGAGGACACATGTACCCCGAGGCAGCGGCAGGGCTGGAGCAAGAACTCTCTGAGTCTCATTTGTGAGCTCAGGGCTTTGTTGGGCATCCATGGTCAGCTTCATTGCCCTGTCTGGGCCTCCTGCTTGGCTAATTGCAGTTGGACTGAGGGCAGGCTGGGCAAAGGCGAAGGGGCAGACAGGGGAGAACATGAAAGATGTGGTGGCCAAAACAGGAGCCAATACTGGGGGCCCAGAGGCTGCAGGTGACTGTTTATTTGGATGGGCTCTTCCATGGGCCCAGCCTCCAGGACAGATTGGTTTGCTGGGAGCAGGCAGAATGGACTCTGCCAGAAGCTTCAGGTGCTGCCCCAAGGCTGGCTCAGTGCTGGGGTGGCTGATGGGCTTCTGGCTGTTCCTCAGGAAGGGGCAGATAATTGGGGTCCTCCTCAGGAGCATCTAGTAGTAGCTTCCTGTCGGGAGGGACCCACACTGAGCTGAGGCCAGCACAGGTCCTCAGGTATGGGGAGCCACCTGAGGGAAAGGGGGCTGTCATTTTCCACACTCACAGGAAGCCAGGGGTCAGCAGCAGCCTTTTGCCTCCAGGCTGGTTGGGGAAAACATCCTCAAGGAAGTAGTAGATGTGGCCCACAGCAATCCCTGCAAGACAGCAACACTGCTACCATACACAGCCTGCAGTAACCACAGTGCTGGCCCTGAAGGACGGGCTTAGAGTCCAGAAGCAGGCAGGACTTGGAGAGGGACCACGGGAACACAGAACACGGGCAGGAGCCAGGAAAAGAACCTGCCTGTCCATTGAACCTCCACAGACCCACTCCAGCATCAGCAGATCGGCTCCCCCTTGCACCAGCTAGCTGACTTGGGCTGGGAGAACTGGAAAAGGGGCTGCAGAGGCAGATGAGAAGACCAGGCAGATGGTAAGGGGTCCTGGGGAATGAGCAGCCTGTCCTAAGGGGAGGGACCGGGGCGGGCAAGAAGGGTGGCCAGACTCACCCAGCAGATCCACGAGGATTGAGTTGCCCAACAGCAGTGAGAAGCCCATAAGTGCCCAAGGCAGGAATGGCGCCTGGAAGGTGAGGAGGCCAAAGAAGTTGACCCTTACGTGAGGGCTGCGACGGCTCCACACGTACACCAGCATGGCCATAAGTGCCTGACCCAGGAAAAACAGGCTGCCCAGGAGTCCCAGCAGCTGAGCAGGAGTCAAGGCACCCAGGTCTCAGCCATGCCCACTGCCCCTCTAACTTGCTAAGCCCCTGCCATCCTTCAGTGGTCTCCTTTCCTTGCTGTGTGGTCCATTCTCCGTCCAGGTGAGGCCTTCTGCTCTTAGCCTTCAGGTTCCATGAGATCTGCCTTGCACACCTGTTCACCCCATCCCAGCCTCCAGCCACTGCTAGCCCCTGTCCGTTTGTCCAGCTTATTGGCACTGAAGGCTCGGGTCCTGAGGTACCCCACCTGGCTCTCCTGCACACTTCCCTGTTGTACTTTGCACATAGCGCTGAAGATCCATCCTTGGTCCCTGGAGCTGAGAGCAGAATGGCTGCTCAGTATAGCCGAAACACCCATCTCAGGCCTCAGGGACCACTCCAAGGAGCCATGGCTCAAGGCTTCTTGAGCAAGATGAAAGGATACTGTCATAAGGGCGCCCCCAAAGAGAAACATAAAGACGAAGTCGGCCTTGCGTCCGCGGAAGGAGCCCTCCTCCAGCATTCGGCAGTAGCGGAACCTGCGGCGATGGTATAGGAAGTGCCATCCCTCTGGGGCCTCGGTTTCCCCGCTTGCGGCCTCTCCACAACCCAGTGCCCCCCTCCCAGTCCCGCCTGGGTCCGCACTGCACAGGATACACGAAGAGCATGTTGAAGAAGAAGCTGAATCCCAGGGGCCCAAAGAAGAGGAAGTTGGTGACCAGTCTCCAGATCTGCGGGGGTTGGGGAGACAGGTGGTCAGGTGCGGACCAGAGAGCCGAAACAAAGGGTGAGGGGCGGGCGGCCTCACCTGGAACTTCCGGAATACAAGGTGTGGGTTGAAGTAGAGCTGGAAGGGGCTGAGTATTTCCAGCTGCTGTGGAACCAAAGCTGCGTTAGCGGCTAGCCGCAACACGCACACTATAACCCTCCCTGATGCCTCATACCCGGTCAAGGGCTGTAGTTCCCGCCCGGCCCGCTCACCACGGCAGCTGTGGTGAGGACACAGGCTGCAGTATAGGCCCGCGTCACCGCCGGCACCTGCAGGAACTCGGCCACCAGCCCCTGCCACGCCATTGAACCTACTCTTGCACGCGTGACCTCACCGACTGCACTAAGCGCACCTCCGAGCCCAGCCCCCAAGCCCCGCCTCACTCCCTACTTTGGCCAATAAACGTCCGAGGCGGGAAGCGCCCGGCTACCGGGAGGGCCTCTGGGCTCAAGAAGCCAATGAGAAAAGGAAGGGAGAGGTCGGGGGCGGGAGGAGAAACCCGGAGCGGGCTGCGACGGCTGGCCAATTGGCAAGCTCCACTAGTGAGCACGTGGCGGTTGTTGTGCCTGCGGTGGCGGCGCGGGAGAACAGGCGGCCAATGAGGAGCTGCTCTTTCTAGAAGAGGACAAATAGCAAGAACCCACGAGGCCAGCAAGGGGACTGGGCTAGGACTACCGCAGTAGTGGAGAAAAGACCTGAGCCAGGTGCGGAGGGACCGGAAAACTGCAGGGCCGCAAGGGTCGGCGAGGAGGCACAGGGGGCGGGGCCCGGGGAGCCTAGTGGCAGTCCACTTCCCAGCCTGCTGGCACTTAGGCGCTGAGGTCCCCCTTCTGAGATCCCAGCCCAGTTCCCATAGTAAAGGAGGAACTAGGGAGAGTGCCCGAAGCCCCAGACGCTCACACGTGCCAGTCCCTATCTGAGTGGACTGCCCTCCCACCTCCCGCTGGGCCAAGGCCCAACATGGGGTCTTACAGCCTCAGATGGGACTTGAGGTTGTGAGACAGCTTGGAGTAAATGGGCAGACTGCAAAGGTCCCAGTGGTGGAAGAGAGAACCCCATTCATTGGAGGAGAGAAACCTTTTATTGAACACTTGCGTGTTGGAGGGAAGAGAAGAAGGGCGGGGACCTACTGGCAGGTGAATGAACAAAGTGTGGTTTATCCATACAATGAAATGCTCAGCCCAAACAGGATGGAATCTTACACGTGCTCCATTGCACACGAGCCGTGGAGACCATATGCTAAGGGAAGTAAGCCAGGCCCCCAAAGACAAATACTGGGAGATTCCCCTTATGTGAGAATGGATGTGGGAAGCTATCCTTTCATGGATGCATCCTTTCAATTTGGGAAAATGAGAAAGGTCTGGGGAGCTGGGTGGTGGTGATGGTTGTGTAAGAATGTGAAGGTATTCACTACCACTGAACTGCACACCTAAAAATGGTAAGGACTGCCGGGTGTGGTGGCGCACGCCTGTAATCCCAGCACTCGGGAGGCTGAGGCAGGAGGATCAGTGCGAGTTTGAGACCAGCCTGGGCTACGAAAGTGAGCTCAAGGCCAGCCTGAACTGCATAGCGAAACCCTGTCTCAAAAAGACAAAAAAAAAAAAAAAAAAAAAAAAAATGGTAAGGACAGATTTTATGTTACATACGTGATACTGCAGCTCTTTAAAGTAATGATCTCTGTGTCTGCTCTGAGGGCAGTAGACTGCCAGAGGCATCGTTGAGCAAGAGGACACTTAAAGGGACAAAGATGCCTTCACCTGTTCCCTGGAGGGGGGGGGTGTTGTCCAGTGAGAGCTGAATGGCAGATTTGCTGCAGCTGAATATGGCTGTGAGGGGAGCCTGGGCCAAGTGGTAAAGGGTGGTGGCCATTACTGAGTTGGAGAACACTTGGGAGGAGGAAGGAGGAATAGAAAGCCCTGTTCTGTTCCCATTGAGTTTGAAGCAGTTACCAGTAGCTCGATGGCAATTTCAGTTCAAGCCTGCTGCCAAAGGTATGTAAGTCGATGGGCAAAAGAAGCCAGGCCTGAGCAGCAACCTTCCTTGGTCAGGGAGAGAAGGCAAACCCTGCCAGGAGACCAGAAGCAGGTGAGGCCAGGAGATGGCCCAGAAAGGCACTGGAGGGAGAACTGGGCGAGAAGGTTGTCTCAGGTGGATGCCAAGAACAGGAGGTGTGCAGAGTGGATCTCCCCCCCCCCCACACACATACACGCAAGAGTCTGATGCAGGTGGGTGAAGGGGACTTTGCTCAGCAGGGAGCACCAAAGGAAGATAACATGTGTTTGATGTGTTCCTCCCCAGAGCAGCAGAGGTTGGACAGAAGAGCTGAGAGTTGGGGCTGAGGCAGACTGAGGGAGCTTCCTGGCCAAGGAGAGCAGGTCCCACCTGGGCAACAGCGTGAGGGGAGCCAAGGCCTCTGACAACCGCCAGGGCAGGCGCCACTGCTGGTAAAGGGGCCTCCACAGAGGGAGGTCAGGTTTCACACTGGTCTGGGGAAGGGGAGTATCCTGCATCCAGGCATTTAGCTGGTCCCAGCTGCCCTCCCCTCAGGCTCAGGTCAGGGCTAACAGGAGAGATGTCTGTCTCCCTGTGTTTGGGGGCTGATAAGACGGGCGCCTGGACAGGGAGCCTCCAGAGGCACATTCCTGGGAGGCAGGGAGCCAAGGTGGGTGGGAACGGCCATCCCAGCCTGGATGGGAGCCCCAGTGGGCAGCAGCAGATCAGCACCCTGGGTATCCTCAGATGGGGAAGTGAGGCTGGCTGAGAGACTGTCTCGGGCCTCCGATGGGCCACTCCAAAGATACCGTCTGCACTCACCTGGGCCCTTGGGCCCCTTTAGAAAGTTATTTATGGAGAGAAGTTCTGGGTCCCTCAAGTTCCAGGGGCCCCGAGACACGGGCACTGCTGGTGGTGTGCCACTTGGTGGCAGCTGGATACCTTCTGTGCTGAGGACTGTACAGGAGAAGGACCTGGGGTCCCATGGCAAGATGGTCATGAGCTCTGCTCCTTATGCCACCTTTATTTTTTTTTAAGATTTTTTTAAATTTTATTTATTTATGTTTTTCTTGTTTCATAACCTTTATTTGCTTATTCACTCATTTTTATGGCTGGCTCAGCCCGCGCCCTGACGGCAGGGCTGGCGCAGCATGTAGTGCCGGGGATCGAACCGCGGTCCCTGAAGCCGCCCAAGCTTTCCCAAGCAGGTGCTTTAGACCACTGAGCCATCCCGCTGGGCCCCTCATGCCACCTTTAGCTTTGTGTCTGTCCCAACTGCAAGGCAGGGAACCTGGGATTCCCAGGTCTGATGGCCCCAGATGAGCCCTGAATCCTCTGCCCAGCCTCTGCCAGTGTCCATGGGGAGGGCCTGTGTGCCCACCCAGCTGTCCCCCTCCTCACAGCCTCATACACAAGCATAGACCCTCAGCAGCCCATGGTGGCTATCCAAAAACCTTGAATCACCCCTCACCCCCAGCTCCAGGGACACTCCTGTTCCTCTCTCCTCCCTAGTGCTCTTCGACATCTGTTACTCAGATCTTAGCTCTCCGGATGGTTCATTTATTCATTTTGTTCCCTAGCAACCCAGATGTTCTTTTTTTTTTTTTTTTTTTTTTTTTTTTCCAGTTATTCTTTTAAAAGAAAGGAAGGGCAGGTGGTAGAAATGCCCCCATCCTCCAGGAAGCCCTCCTTATGTACCTGAAGGGAGTAGAGCTCAGCTGTCTTCCTTTAGGGCCTTGACTTCTTAACTTTTAAATGTATTTTAGCCGGGCGTGGTGGCGCACGCCTGTAATCCCAGCACTCGGGAGGCTGAGGCAGGAGGATTGGTGCGAGTTCGAGACCAGCCTGGGCTACAAAAGTGAGCTCAGGATCAGCCTCAACTGCATAGCGAGACCCTGTCTCAAAAAGACAAAAAAAAAAAAAATGTATTTTATTCCCATAGTTATCCATGGCAGTGGCACAAACCACAAGAATCAGAGACAAGATGAATGGTCATGTCCCTCTTGGAGCTCTTGATGACACATTGCCCTTTGCTAGCCCTGAGCACTTGTCTTTCCATGTGGGACCCTTTCCTGGGAGGCTGTGAGCATCCTGCGTGTGGACCCCACCAACTACGGTAGTGGGTCTCCGCAGCTCCAGCCACCCCTCCCAGGAGCAGCTGTGTCCCCGCTGGCCCTTCCTGTCTGGGCCAGGGGGTATTTTTAGCACCAAATCCGGAAGCCACACCACAGCAGCTGCTCTTAGCCCGAGTGCAGGAAGAACAAATCATGCAGGTGAACTGCATCAACCCTGGGCTGCAGAGGGAACTACCTAGCCCTGGTCCTTCTGACCCCAGCAGAATCCAGACTGTCCAAGAATGAGGTGGGGAAGGAGGAGGCAGAGGTGGGCCAAGGAAGAGTCATTCTAGCCAGTCTCAGATCGGGGGAGCCCATGCAAAGGCTCCGAGGTCACTTGGGAGGAGCAGCTGTTGCTGCCCTATGAAGCAGCAAGGAGGCCAAGCAGAGCTCTGTCCACTGTGAACTCTGTCCCAGTCCGTGGGTGCCATGGGAGGGTTTATAGTATGGAAGCTGAGTCATAATCAGACTGCTGATTTTTGGAGGAAGAAAGGTACAAGGGTGGAACAGTCATCCAGGCAGAAGAGGAGAGCAGTGTGCGCAGCAGGTAGGGATCCATGGCCCCAGCGGCTGGGTGTTCCCCACGGACCTGGGGAGGAATGTCAGCACTTGATAGGGGAAGAGGGAGGGCCAGGTGACACCCAGGTGCCCATGAACCACCATGCCAAGCAGAGACACAGGAGAGGGCCTAGTGTGAGAGCCCACCAGTTGGTATGGG
>PVJA010028428.1:0-27564 GCA_004027025.1 Myocastor coypus | reverse complement strand
GGGGGGGGAGGGGAAAGGGAAGGCAGGCCAAGGATCCTGACCCAGCCAGCGCGCATGCTCAGCTCCCAGCGGTGAGATTTGGGTCTGGGCTGGAACAGGAAGTTAGTCGCGGGAACGCAGAGGCGGGGCAGAGGGGCGCAGGGAGCTTACCCACGGCGGGTGCGCAGGTTCAGCTCCCAGCGGTGCGATTTGGGTCTCCCAGGTTTTATTAATTAGTGAAGAGGAGGCTGGCTCTGGTGTAAGTGATGGAGAGAAAGGCGGAATGTGTGTGAGCTCTATGCTGTTAGTTGGGCTAGGTAGAAGGCCTGCTAGCGCCTCTGCCATATGGGAGTGGGGGAGAGATGCAGAAATGATATAAGGGTAAGAAACTATCAGCCTGAAAGATACCTAGGAGGAGTTCACATCCTCTAAAACTGAAGAATGAATTTTATGAACAATGGAGGTTAAGAGCAGAGTATATTTATTGGAGAAAAGAACGTTTCTGTCTGAGAGAGGGACAGAAGGGGACTCCTGCCAAGGAGCCTGTCTTTTCTGGGGATCTTTATAGAGCTAAACCATGAGATGACCCAGGCATGGTGGCACGTGCCTGTAATCTCAGCACTTTGGAAGCTGAGGCAGGAGGATCGGTGTGAGTTTGAGACTAGCCTGGGCTATAAAAGTGAGCTCAAGGCCAGCCTGAACAGCATAGCAAGACCCTGTCTCAAAAAGACAAAAACAAAACAAAACAAAACAAAACCAAAACAAACAAACAAACAAACAAAAAAACCCATGAGATGAGTTGAGTCTAAGTTTGAAAACATGGGAACCAGCTAGGTGGGCATGAGACGGGACAAAACTATGGTCAAGCAGTGAGATTCCAAGTATAATTGCTCAGGTAAAACTGATTAAATTAGGATCAAGTGGGGAATTGAATAGCAAGTGGATAGGAGTACAGAGCGGGGCCTTTTCCTGTAGGGCGTTGGCTTAGTGACACTTTGTGGCTTTCTCAAGGTGATCAGGACCTACTCAGAATATCAACTCCTGAAGCTCAACCTTAGGGAGGTATACATTTGTTTGATCTTTTGTCTTGAGTTCTGGCCTCCAGCAGGAATGTCTGTCTCTTTCACAGTTGCAAGGTATCTTGTCTTCCATTCTAGCTATTTCTGAGTGCCTAACTCTGCCTAGCTGCCTATAATGTTTTTACCTAACTCAGTTGCCTACAACAGAAAAAGGTAATCTGCTTATCACAAATTGAGTAAGTGTTTAGGGAGTCAGTGGCGCGTTGGCTCTGACGTGCAGTCTACATGTCCTGAAATGTCATGGCCTTTTTCTGGAAGCTCAATCCCAGTTGCATGCATGCTCCTCATGCATACTAGTTGGGAGCTATAGGCAGGTGCCACTGACCTGTGTGTGGCTTTAAGGGCTACACTTTAGCACTGTGGCTAGACTCATTTGCATTGCTTAAAGTCAATTGAGATAATAAAGAAATATCTTAGCCCATTCTATATATATGAAAGGACACAAACAGGGCCAGGTTTATCCCAACTGGTGCCAAGTACGCTTCTTTGAAGGAGAACTATCCTGAGCTCCTCCACAGCTAAAGAGCTAGATCTCCAAAGTGCCACACACAGACACAGACATAGACACACACACACACACACACACACACACACAAAATAGTAGTTATAGGAGATGACATATATGTCTATTAGCTTAATTATGATAATTACTTCATATTCTGTAATGTATTGGTACATGTAAATATCATATAGCACACCATAAGTTACTAATACTTATTTTTCAGGCATATGTGAATAAACCTTGAAAAAAAGTGTGAAGAAGGAAGAAACAGGTAAGAAAGTTACTGCCAAAGGAGAGATTGAGGAACAGGAAGGAACTTCTGCAGTGGGAGATGGGTCAGCAGAAGGGCAGAAGCCACATCTCAGAGGCCCAGGGCAACATGGATGAAAAGGGAATGCTGGGAAATAATGCACTGAGTTTTGTTTCATGCCAAAGAAAAGAGCAAGATGCCATGGTTCTTGAGTCTTGGGCATAAGGTACATTGTAACAGGAAGTCTTCCTGGTTTGTTTCATATTAAATCTAAAGTTGTAGGTGCAGGGAATGAGTTCAGTCCATGATTTGCCACTTGAGAAAGATGAAGTGTGCCATGCTGACAGTGGACAACACAGCTGAGTGTCTTTTGGGTCTGTTATAGTTTATGTCTAGTTGCCCCCCCAAAGCCTCGTGCGGTCATGAGTGGGGACTTCTATAGATTGAGATTGATTTATGAGTCACGGGGATTATGTGATTTAGTACTGATCTGTAGTCTGAGACTTGATCCATGATCCCTGGGATTATGTGTTTTAAGTACTTCTGGGATTATGGGTGTAGCCTAAGGTGGATAGGCTGAGGTGGAGAGCCTGAATGTATTATAAAGAGAGACAGAGACTGAAGGTATTGCTCTCCGCTCTTCTGGTTGGTCAGTTGCCTCTGTCACCATATTGTTGCTGTTCTGCCACCATAAACTGCTGCTCTCTGCCATGTGCCACTCAGCCTTGGAGCTAGCCAACCATGGACCGAAGCCTCCAGTAACTGTGAGTGTCAGGTATTTCTCCCAGCAATGAGTGAAAAGTAACCAAGACAGGGCCCTTGTCAGTCACACAGGCTGCAGCAGAGGAAACTACTGTTGTCCTCCACAGGTGCAGTTCTAAGACTATGTCTCAGGAGTTTGGGTTGAATTGGAGAGTGCTTCACTTGAGCAGTAATATAATCTGTTGGGGAATAGATATCAAATTATTCTGGAGCTTGAATTTATTTTCTGAATAGGATTTTTACAGTTCATTTCCAAGACTGTAAATACTTATTGGGTTTGGTGGATAAGATAGTGAAAGCATTGCTTGGGAAATTGAAACTATTATTTTTGAGACTGGGATAAGTTGCAATTGATGAACAACTTGAGGTGGGATAAGTAGTAAAAGATAAAGCTATGCCAGGAACCTAGGAATATGGTTAAAAGACCTGAGTAACTTATCTATCCGTGAACACATATGTTACACATACGACACAGGGAGACTGAGATTCCTAAGCATCTGCTGGGAAGGTAGAGAAGTTCACTGTATTTCTGCAGAAAGGGAAATTAAAATTCTAGATAAAACCTGCCAAGAATGGCCCCCGCCAAGCCAGCCGGACGTGCCTTGAAAAGCCTGGTACTGGGGACATTTCCTCCTTTATGTAACTCGTGCTTATTTAACTGATTGCCTTGTAATGTATCTTGAAATGCTTAAATTCCCTTAGCAAACTATGATGTCACCCAACCCTCCACACATGATGCACTGAATCTGCCTTTGTGCCTCCTCGCTTGCTATCCCTACAAAAGTCTCAAAAGGCTGCTGGGTGGGGCTCTGATTCTTTGGGAGAGCTCCTGGTCAGGGCCCTCAGTGTGATAAACTGCCTCTGAAACCTTCTCAGTGTAGATTCTTCCTGTGTTTTGTCTGCTTTCTCTAACATTTCAAGTGTTTAAAACAGTTACCCTATGACCCAGCATTTCCACTCCTGAGTGCCCAAGAGAAATGATATTGTTTACATGCACACAAAATCTTTTGCACGAGTTCTTATAGCTGCACGATTCATAAATAGTCAGAAAGTGGAAGCAGCCAAATGCCATCAACTGTTTTTTTTTTTTTTTTTTGAAATGTTGACATGGGATTTATTTTATTTTTATTTTTATTTTTATGTATGTATGTATGTATTTATTTATTTATTTATTTATTTATTGTCTTTTTGAGACAGGGTCTCGCTATGCAGTTCATGCTAGCCTTGAGCTCACTTTTGTAGCCCAGGCTGGTCTCGAACTCGCACCGATCCTCCTGCCTAAGCCTCCCGAGTGCTGGGATTACAGGCGTGAGTCAGCCATCAACTGTTAAGTGACAAAAAAGTAGCGTATCAGTGAATAAAAACTATTTCATCCAGCATAAAAAAAGAGTAAAAGCATGATATCTGCTGCACTTTAAACGGATCCTGAAGATCTTATCCTAGGTGACAGAATTTGAATTTATTTATTCATTTTTAGATTTTAATTTTTATTAGTACACCTTTGCAGTTCAGTATAATGACACTCCTCATGGGGGTTGGTATTTGTATGCAACAAAACTTAATGTTCCTTGTTCCCTTTTCTTCTTTCCCCTCCCCCCTCTTTCATCTCTTGGTGTCTTCCCTTTTAACAAAGGGTCTTTCTCCCCATTTCCTGATAGCCATTTTTAATTTAATTTTATTTTATTATTATTTTTGGTACCAGGGATTGAACTCATTGATATCTATTCTTTAAAATACTCTACATTTGGAGCATTTGTGTGTCTGATGTGTTTCACTGAACATTTTATTCTGAAGATACAGTGATACCTCAGTTCATGCATGCCTTTGTTTGGGAATAATATGGCTCAACAACAGGAGTGTTTGCCTTCTAGTTTTTATTTTTTTGGTGAATTCTGCATCAGGTGATGAACACAGCATTTCCCATACAAAGACAAGCGTGGTTTTTTTTTTTTTTTTTTCTAGAATTGTGGAACAAACTGAGTTTGTGAGCTGGGGTACTACTGCACGTCTATTTGTCTCCAAATTACTCAAATTTATCCTTTTCTATCATGGAGGAGTACTCCATTAGGTGAACATTTAAAAGGCAGGATACCATGTGATTCCATGATGAGATTTCCTGAAGGAAGAGTCAACTGTGGAGAGACAGTAAAGGCCTAGGGAGGTCAGGTTTTGGGAGCAACTGCTAATGAGTCTGGAATTTCTTTTTAGGGTAATCTGGTTGGGAAATTAATGGTGATGGCTGCAAAATTCTGCAAAAACTCTAAAAGTCATTGAACTCTTATGCTTTAGAAAATGATATTTGAACTATCAATTAACTGTTATTAGAGAATACATTACTCACAATTTATTAAATTGTACATTTAGGTATGTATAATTTGTGATATGTCCATTTTATTTAATGTAAGCTATTAAAAAGAAGTTAAGAAAGGTAATGGCTACATGAAAAATGCAAAAATAAGAAATGAATCAGTGTTTTGAATATAAAACATCTTCAACTATTTATAAACATGAAACTTTCTACAGATACTGATAAAATTTGGTTTGAATAAAGGTGAGGTCAATATTTGAGAGATTTCTTTTTTACTGTAATTGTTCCATGATATGAAAGTTAGAATAATGGCGAGGGCAATCAAAGCATGTAAAGATTAAGTGGATCCCAGTAGGCGTAGGAGACGCTCTGCGCATGCGCTTTTGTGTGCCCAGAGGCAGCCAAACTGAGCAGGTAGGCAGGAGACGTCTTTTCTCAGCGTGTGGAGTTTAAGGTGCTTTTGAGCATTGCTAAGTCCTCAGTGCCTACCCCAGTAATGAGCGCACGGTGGTCCATGGCTCAAATCCAGCCTCACTGCTAAAGGTTTTTACCGTAATGAATAAAGCAACAGTTACTGAAAAAAAAACCTTCACAAATATGAATAATGACATAAAAACTACATGCGGTTTTAACTTCAGCATCTATTAATTGATTCTATTTAGCAGAGTCATATGTACTTTGTAACTTTTGTGCTGCGACACTAATTCAAGCTCATAAACATGACAATCTTTCCTTATGCCTTGTTTTCCCTGTAGTTTGCGACCTGTGGTCGCATACAGTCTGAAATTACTAACTGAAAATAAACAACCCACATGTTTTCAATCGTGTGTTATTCTGAGGAGCAAAACAAAATTTCATGCTGCTCAGCTCGTCCAATATACCCACAATGTGTACTCCAGTGCCTACATGGAACTCGCCTGGTAGCTACTGAGGAAATGTCCTGCTTTTTAGGTTGATGTATTGGTCAGGGTTTTACTTAGACATAGTGGTTCTCAACCTTTCTAATGCCGTGACCCTGCAATATAGTTCCTCATGTTGCTGTGACCCCAAACCAAAAAAAAATAATTTTGGTGGCTACTTCATAATTTTTTCTTTTTCTTTCTTTCTTTTTTTTTTTTTCTTGTTTCAGAACTTTTGTTTGTTTATTTATTTATTTTTATGGCCGGCTCAGTCTGCCCTGAGGGTAGGGCTGGCTCATCATGTGGTGCCAGGGATCAAATCGCGCTCCCTGCAGCCGCCTAAGCTTTCCTAAGCAGGTGCTTTAGACCACTCAGCTATCCTGCTGGGTCCCTTTGGTGGCTACTTCAAAACTGTAATTTTGCTACAGTTATGATTTGGGATGTAAATACCTGATATGCATTAGGTATTCTCATTGCTACAAATCAAATGTAACTTAAACATAGTGATTAATCATAAAACAATATTTAATTATATGTTGAGAAATATTTATTATTAATTCCAATAAATAACATTTCACCATGGCATAGCATGGGTTTAAATATAACAACAATTCCAAATAAATAACATTTTCTGATGGCTTTAAGTGACCCCTGTGTTTTGGTCGTTCGACCCCCGCCAGGGTCGTGACCCACAGGTTGCGAACCGCTGACTTAGAGGAATAGAACAGATATAAGGACTAGATATTAACACAAAATATACAATATATAAGGAATTATAAGATTGGCTTACAATAGTCAGCCACAGAGTCAGATGAGGAAGCGTGCAGAGGGCTTCTGCATGCTCCAGACTGAATTCTTCAGTCCTGAGGTCTGAAATTCACTGAAGCACTCCGTGTAAGTCTCTATCCGTCGGCTGATGGGTCTGCAATGAAAGACTGAAGTGTCTGTAATGGACGCTGAAGAGTCTGCGACGGATGGCGAATGATCCAAGCTGGAGGCTGAAGAGTCTGCGCTGCAAGCCAGACGATGAAGTCCAGGCTGAATGTGAAGACTGAAACTTCTCTAACGAAGTGAAGTGTTGACTCATTCTTCAGCCCTTTAAAAAGTCTCTTTGTGCTCAGTCCTTCTGACATGGGCCCATTGTGCCCTAGGGTGGCACATTCATAGCCCAGGATGGGCCCTTGATCCTGCTCTAGGGAGGAGCTAATCATATCCTAGGCAGGCCCTGGTCATGCTCCAGGGAGGAACCAATTGTACCCAGAGTGGGACTCCCACCAACAGGGAACCGGGCCTCGGAGTCATCCAGCCAAGTTGACACAATGCATCAAGCACTACAGTTGGTTTGACTGTTCAGTTGCCTTAGCAGTAGGGCAGTGATGGTGTTCAAGTCATCTTCACACTGAAGCCAAAGGCTGCACCACAAGGCCTGCATCAGCGCTCTCATCATGCAGGCGCTGGGTCACTTCACAGCATCACAAGAAGGACCAGGGCTACACAACAAGGAATTTATTATTTTTTTTTCACAACAAGGAATTTAGAGATGGCATTCACATACCTTTTATTAAACTATGTTCTTATAATTTTGCTACTTCATTATTCATTATTATTAACTTCTTACCATCTCTAACCAGTAAATTAATCTTTAGTATGGATATGTATAGAGTTAGCTATTGTTCATGGTTCCAAACACTCACCAGGTATTTTAAAATGTAGTCCCTGTGTATTAGGAGGGAATACTGCAGCTGCGGCATAGATGCATAGCTCCCAAACCCCAACGTATTAATTTTTGGAATTTTATAAGAAATGTTTGGGGCCCGGCGGGATGGCTCAGTGGTCTAAAGCGCCTGCTTGGGAAAGCTTGGGTGGTTTCAGGGACCGCGGTTCGATTCCTGGCACCACATGCTGCGCCGGCCCTGCCCTCAGGGCGGGCTGAGCCGGCCATAAAAATGAGTGAATAAACAAACAAAAGTTCTGAAACAAGAAAAAAATAAATAAATAAAATAAAAAAAAAATTCTAAAAAAAAAAAGAAATGTTTGCAGGTCTGTGATCATTTATTTATTTATTTATTTATTTAGTGGGTTTCAAAAATCAAACTCAAGACCTGTCACTTGCCAAAGGGAGGGGGATTGCTTGCTGCTGAGCTTTATCTCTGCCTTTGTCTGTTGAGTGAAGGAACAAAGAGGAAGGGCGATATATTTTGTTCCTCATGAAGTTAGCTTGAAATCGAGTAGACCATCTGCCAAATGTCTGCCAGGTATCGGGTGAGAGAGCGCTGAAACGTGAAGGAGGGAGCAAGGATAGGCATGGTGATTTGGTAGTCATTCCCACACCGTGAAGAATTTGAAATCACTAGAAGTAATAATTTCAAGAAAGAGAGTAGAAGAGTTGTCCTGGGAGGTGAAGAATGCCTAATTCTGTGGTGTGTCAAGAGAAGGAGAAGCGGAAGAGATTAAAGAAAAGATACTAGATTAGAAGGCCTGACAAAAGTAGCACACGGAAGCCCAGAGAAGGAAGGGGATCGTTTCCAGAGTGGCTGCTTTGCCTAATGTCAATAATGCACTTATAAAGTTATTAGTGACCTGGGAGAATGAAATTGCTTTTCAGAGAGGGAGGAAGCTATAATGTTAGTAGGAAAATACTACTCAAATGACGTTGCTACACATTGCATTGTCTGAAAATGTTGGGAATTAAAAATCTCTTTGAAGTAGTTATTATATGGAAAGACATGAAAAAGAAATCGTGCTGTGTTCAATCTGTACAAATGTGCTTATTTATCCAAGCACGAAGACATGCAGGTTAGTGATGCATCATTAAAAATAAATTATCAAATTATGTTTTAATAGCTCAGGCAAAGAAATGCAATACAAAATACTTAACTGCATTTGTTTTGGAGCTCAGAATGTTAGAAAAATGTATGCATCTCATGCTTTCTTGAAAGAAGGAAGATAAATACCTTAATTTAAACAACAGACATTTTCCCATTTAATCTTTGCTATTATTTTATCATTTACAATAAATAGTTCAATAAAAATGAAATATGGTTGTTGCCATCAGGCCATGGTTTTCTTCTGATGCTCAGTAAGCACTGTGTTGCCTACAAGTCATTTAACTCCCCCCTGAGGTCTATTGACATTAGGTAGAGACCTTGATTGATAACTGTTTATATGCGACACTAAACCTCTTGTGCTTTGTTTATTTCTAGTAAATGGAAGCAAATCCCTTTAGAACTCGAGGCAAAATTCAAATCAGTCTCTCACCTCATGCTGTACTCTCCTGCCTCTCACTCCTCGGGCATGGGTGGGGAAAATTCTCTTCTGTCTCTGCCAGAGTGATCAGGTGAGCTTAATTACTTCAGAGCAATGCTTTTATATCTTTATAATGGAATTTATACATTTATTGACTAATTTCCAGTTCTGAAAGTATGTGGCTAAACCACATAGTCAAGCTACTTCTTGAAATTTGCATAAAACTCGCTGTTGGCCAGACATTGACATATGTACTTTAATGTAGTGAAAAGAAGAAAATCTCCACCAAATATATGCCTTGCATTCAGTATCTACAAACTGCAAAAGAAAGTTTATTTCCTTTTTGTATACTGCTAAACAGATACTGTCTTCCCAGCATTTAACAGTTAACAGTCTTTCATCTGAGGTCGTATTCAGTATATTCTCAAATAGAGAGTAAATAAGAGTATCACACCAAAGTAGCAGGGAACCATTGAGAAGACAAAAATAAAATTAAGCACTGTTAATATTAAAAAGATTATCTTAGACTAATATTAAATCACTATAAATTCTTTATTACTTTGTGCTTCGTAAAAACTCTTTTTTGATTAATGCTATTTTCACTCTTCCATTTATTATATTTCGCACATGTGTTGATTTCTATTGAAACATTTCTGAAATATTTTTCTTTCAGGAAAGTCATTGTTGAACTTGTTTTATGAAAAAAGTCATTATGCATAGATGATAGTCTTTTGAATTGTGCTCTACAATTCCTAGAGGGTTATTTGTTTTATTTTTTATAAGCAAAGAAACAACAAAAAGTCATTCAGTAATATAATGGAACTTCTCAGGAAACAGAAATAAATAAAATGAAATAGAACATAATAAAAGATAAATGGAGTCTCCAAAGTATACTCGTTCTCACCCTTTTTATTAGGTGGCACTGAACAGAACAAGCTGGTCTCTCTGAAGTCTAAAGAGAAAAACCTAAAGAGCTACATATTGACATATCCACAATTATGTGAAATTGAATAACTTAAGCATTGGATATACAAAAGAGGAAAGAGCTGTCCTTTCTTTTGGCTTATATATGATTCAAAATGTTTCTTCTACTGGACCTTTTGTATAGATACTGAGCTGTTCCATCCATATATTATTATTCTGTAAGTACTATAGACTAAAGTCACAGGTAGGAGGACAGCACTTGCCAGAGAAGGTGAATGCTCCAATTTTAATCATGAGGGAAGAAGAAGGCCCTATGACAGCAAGTAAGCCTTGAGGATCCTGTTTGTCTACTCTTAGTGGTGGGCAATCTAGGAATATGTGAAGCAATTCTGCATGTTGGGGAAATACATGTTGGGGAAAACAAATTGGTGACACAGGGAGGCAGGTGTGTGTAGAACAGCCAACATCTTCCAATTCTAGGTAATGCTTCTGAGAGACAGCAGGAAGACATTCTTAGGGTGGTTTTCTTTGCTACTATTCTCACATGCATTATCAAATAGTTTGAAGGATGTAGCTTGAGTTTTTAAATGTGCTATGGGAAATTAAATAACTGTGCTAAATTTACTGTTTTCTTCTCTGGATCTAGCTTCCATTTTTCTGTTTTCTGCTCCTGAGCTTCAGACAGCAGGATTAGGTATAGCACAGGAGATGCTGTTAAAGCAAATGTTAAGTAAAGACTGACAAGCAGTGGTGGTGAGCCTGTGGCCTGAGTGTGACTGTGCTTTTCCTTTAAGCCCAAAGGTGTTACAGTAGAGTTGCTTTTTTGTAGAGATCTGTTGGTCTTTCGGTGTGATCCGTTGCACCTGGGGAGAAAACAGCAGCAGGAATGAGAAAAAGATGGGCAGAAAGACAAGAGTTGGCCTGGAGCGGACTCATCTGTCTGGTTGGCAAAACGATGCCCTGAACAAGTTAAGAGCCTTATTTATACCTTTGCCAAGTTACAAGGCACAGGTTATCTAGCTACTAATAGCCCAGACCATATCCCATTTTAAACTCAATCTAGTATTTTCCTTTTTGGCTTCTCTCAAATCTGTTGTTTTCTTTTAGGCTTATGTATCTCCCTGGCCCTAGTGAGCCCATTTCTGGCCCTAGTGAACCTCCGTCCCCAAATGTTACACCCAATGTGCCAGTACCAATGTATTGCCTGTGCTGAGTACTGGCTCTCACCAATTCACTTCTCTGTCTTATTTGGGCTCTTCAAGAGTGTCTCCACTGCCCATGTACCAGGTGTCCCTGTTCAGCATCAAACATAGGGAACTGTTGTACCTGGGGAGAAAACCGTGGCAGGCAAGAAGAAAAGATAGACGAGAAAGTAAGAGTTGGATGAGGTGATGATGTGCCTGCCTGGTTGGCCAAATGACTCCCTCAACAAGGGTAAGAGCTTTTATTCATACTTTTGCAAAGTTGCAAGACACAAGGTTGTCTAGCAACTAATAGCGCACAGTGTCCAGGAAAAGTGTTTTTCTCAAGACTGAGGCAGAGAGCGTGTGAGTGAACTACATCACTGGCATGTGAAAAATATTCTCAAGACATTTGCTATTTTGAAATCAAATCTATTAACTTCTGGTTTTGATGAGTACCTTTAAGATTTGATTCAGAGGGTCTGGGGAGATAGCTCAGTAGAATAAGTGCTTGCCTGGCAAGTGCAAGGTCCTGAGTTCAATCCCTGGTACCACACACAAAAAAGGGAGTTGATTCAGAATGTTCTAAAGATGATTTTCAAAGAATGTCCAAGGGAAAGAGCACATGGAGGTGTCTACATGTGTTCTACTGGTCTTCCATTGTCTCACCTATTTTAAGCTTTTCTTGAGGACTGAGTAACATCAAATACAGTATCAAGAATATTTATACTGAGGATAGGATATTTTATTTCTATATCTATTTTAATACATATTAGCCAGCCCTCTCTAACACATGTCAGCTTCATAACTTAAGACAAGTTTTTTTTTTTTTTTTGAGACAGGGTCTCATTGTACAATTTGGGCTGGTCTTGTGCTCACTCACTCTTGTAATTGCCAGGCTGGTCTCAAACTCATAACAATTTTCCTGTCTCAATCTCTGGAGCCCTGGCATTATAATATGTACCACCATGCCTGGTTCCAGGGCCTAGCAAGGCCCACCCATGGATTTTTAACTTTGTTTTCATTATTCTCTATCTAGGCTGATATAATCCACATCACAAATCATAAGTGCATTGCAAAATTTTTTATTCTATAAAACAAATACAAATGAAAGGCATGATGGGTAATGCTTTATCTGGGGATGATATGATTATTATCCCAAGTTGGAGAGATCAGCTACATCAAATGGATTTTACTTGAATGAAAAATATGACATAGAATTTGGTTATACAAAATCAAGAACTAGTCTGAAAAACTGGAAGCAACAAATTATAATCAAGAGGCAATATTTACTGTTTCTTTCTCAGAACCATTTTCAATCTTTAGACTTAATTGGAATTACTGATTCTCCTGGTTTTCTGTATGATACAAATGCTCTCTATCACATGTACAGAATTGAGTCATCTAAAAAATGTTTAATAGTCTTACTGACATAAATAATTGTTGGTGTTATCCATGAGGCATTTCATTATGAAACATATCCTTAGTGTGATAAGTACAGATTTTCTGACAAAATAAACATTCAGCATCCTTATGCTTTATCAGAAAGGCTTGACTCAACATACCAAAGCTGTGTGTCAAGTAATCCTTTAATTAGATTACAAAATGTAGTTAGTATATGTCAAATATCTATTGATCCCAGGAAGAAAATGGCTTGAGGTTTCCTAAGTATGCAACACCAAAATTCATTTGCCATGCAATTAACTCTAAATTACTTCCTTGGGAAATTAATATTAGAGAGCGTATTTACGCACGTAAAGGCACATGACTGACAGTAGAAAAAATAACTCCTTAGTGAGGAGTGACATGAGCCATTTGAAACATGTACTTTCAATGTATATAGTTTACAAATTTACTCACCAATATCTACTTTTAATAGCTATTTCATTAAAAATTTGCATATTGGTTATAGAATAAAGTGGTTTGAGATTTGGGAGGCAGGGAACTTTTCTTCTAGCTATATTAAAGAGCACAGACATTGGACCCTCAACCTCAGTAGTGTGGAGGAAAGTTAAAAAGAATCAGAACTCTGGCTCAGTGTGTATAGCTCAGGGCTAAGTGAGGTCGTGTGAGGGGAGGAGGAGGAAATGACAGATTGGGCAAGATCAAGTCTGAGCCTAGGCACCAGTGGAGGAAAGCAGGTCCGGATAAGACATCTCTGTAGCTCCCTGACTGCTGCTAATTTCTGGCAATTTAGTGTGATTTCATTCATTCATTCATTCATTCATTCATTCATTCATTCATTCTATTTTTCTTACTGCTAGTGAGCATTTCATGCAGGGATTCCTGCATGCTAGACAGGCGCTCCACCACTGAGCCAACAGCCAACATTTTTGCAGAAGGGAAGTATACCAATTGCTGCACCTAATATGCTTGCTTGAGGGAAATGGAGAAAACTTGGGTTTCTGTGGACTGACCCAAACCACCCTCATGGAAGAAAGCAGGCAAAGGCATAAAAACTAACCAGACCTGCAGGGAGAATAAATTCTGGATGCACTCAGTTTTACTGGACAGGAAGCAGGACTGCAGAGGTAGCAAGTTGCTTAGATGTATTAGTGAGAGTTGGGGCTGAGGAGAAATATTTGCTGCATGGGTTTGAGAAGGTCGGAACCAATGTCATGTGAATCTGGAGCAAAGCATCTTATTTTTCTTCTGCGTTCATGTTATGATCACCACATAGGACTTCTGACAACAGAGGCATGGTGTTTCTTTCATCCACACCAGGGAGGAAGTCAGTTTTATGCTAGGCCTTGATGATGTCCTGCAATCCTGTTCGGTTCTGAGATGGTATCAGTCCTTCATGTTGATGGCTTAGTCTCCAACACTGCCTACCCCAGTCCTAGATGGCAACTACAAACCCTGCATCACCTTACTGGGTTTCTTATTGTCCAATTATATGTTGGGGTTCCTACAACTCCCTTCTTAGGTGTCATGAATTTGCCAAAGCCTCACAGAAATCAGTGAGATGCTTATTACAAAGGATACAGAGGGAGGGATGCGTGGAACAAGGTATAGAAGAATGGGTGCTGAGTGGCTCTGCCCTCGCCAGATGCTCTGCAATCCAGGAACCCTGGGTATTCAGTTATCTAGAAGCTGCTTGAACTCCGCCCTTTGAGGATTTCATGAAGATCTCACTGTAGAGGTATACTTGCTAAAGGAATATGTGGGGAAAGCCGGAGAGTCCTGTCTGCTTCGGTGCTCTTCCTGGCCTCTTGAGCAAGCTAACGGGCAGGACCCTTCTGCAGTGAGGAAGGTCTGTGATTTACCGTTGGCCAAGGTAGGTCAGAGGTATGAGCCAGGGGCCATGGATGAGAGCTCAAAAATTCATTATATTATTTTAGGCGCCCATTTTTTTTTTTTTTTTTTTTGCACGTTTTTATCTCTAGAGCTTATAATTGATGTTAAGAAATGATCTTTGGGATCTTTATTTCAGTGGCCATTCCTAATTTAATATTGATGTTATGATTTAAATGAGATTTTCTTTTCCCACAGCACAAATTTAAAGACAGATGGCATACTGTCCAGCACATGTATTATTGAAATTTCTAGAATATGGTGAATTTCTGGAACATGATTGTGTTAAAATTAGTTTTTCTCACTACCCTTTTTAATTACTGAAGAATTGATTAACTGAATTTGCAGTTATTTCTATGTATGGGAAGCATTCACAAAGTCCATATAGTTGCACTAAACGGAAGGAGGAAAATATCAGTATATTTTATGCCAGAAAACCCGATCTCCTTTTCAGGCATGGATCTTGGAAAAGGTGAATGCTCAGTCGCTTAATAGACACAAAGCCTGAACAATCTCAAGCAGACTGAGGGCAGAGCAACGGAAATAACAGAAACTGGAAGATTTAGAGAAATTTAAGAGACTGAAGTCTGGGGCAGTTGAAGAAGACAAAGAGATTAGTGAAATCCCAGATGTGTATTGATTTGTTAACTTATCCGGAATACATTTGTGACACAGGCACCCAAAGTGAGTAGCACGGGTGTTTTCTTTGAGAGAAAATGAAATGTGGACTTGGGAAGAAAAAGAGAGTGAAGAGAGAGAGACAGAGAGAGAGAGAGAGAGAGAGAGAGAGAGAGAGAGAGAGAGAGAGAGAGAGAGAGAGAGAGAGAGAGAGAGAGAGAGAGAGAGAGGTCAAGAGGAAGCCGTGTTACACACCACCGTGGAGAATGCCACCTAGAGTTCAATTTCTGTTACCTGTTAATCAACTCACATACCTGGAAACCGGCAATGCTGAAAATTAAAAACTTCAGCACTGCTGTGAGGGAGGTGATTCATGGAATTATTTTGCTTCCGTCTCCATGCAAATCTTCATTTGTCTCCTACTGAGTTATATCGTTTGAGGTTGACTTCTATGACAGCCTGTCCCTCCCAATAGATACTTCATCTTTCTGAGAATCCTGTGTACAGCTTTTAAAAAAGACAGTGCTTATGTTTGGGAGTGGGTGAGATGTGTATTAAACTTTTGATATTTGAGAAGTTATTTTTTACTTTTTAAGTGGAAATTTCTTCGTATATTTGTAGATTGAGATTGGACACATAGAACACCTGACTTGAGTCTGTAGATTCTGATTAAAAATCTGTGAGAAGAGGAAATGAGATTTTAGTCATAAATTTTGTTGTTTTCATTAAAATTATTTTCTGGGCTGGGGACATAGCTCAGTGGTCTAAGTGTCTGCCTTGGAAGCACAAAGACCCATGTTCAGTGCCTGGTATGGCATGTTGCACTGGCCCCAGAATTGGGCATGGTGGCCCATGCCTGTAATCCCAGCACTGGGGAGGCTGAGATAGTAGGATCATTGTGAGTCTAAGCTACATAGAAAGACCCTGTATTGAATAAATAAAGATTAACAAAAGTTAGACCATTATATTCTGAACCTTCAAATAACTATATAATTGGCAAAAACAATTTTGAAATAGGTTTGAAGTTGCATGTTGAAGGGCCATATGTGGATAATCCTTAATAAACATGTGAAAAATGGTGTGCATGTACTGTCTTTTCTTGTGTTTCTTTCCATATGAAATGGTAGGCAGTAACATTTGGGCCAAGTGGTGCATTGGCTAATCTTAATTTTCCAGGGAACCAGATTTTCAGACTCCTATCAGGGACTGAATCGTGAGGGCACTTATAGCTGAAGGGACTAGGGATTGGAGCCATGACTGTCACTTTGAGCTATATCTCAAGCATATTATTTTATTTTGAAGCATTTGCTTGCCAAGTTGCCCCAGTAAGACTTGAACTTGAAGTCCTCCTGCCTCAGCCTCCTAAAGTGCTAAGATTATAGGTAGTTGACCCCACATCTGGCTTGAATCTCTCTTGCTTGGGGTTGCAGCTCTCAAGCTTTTCATCTCAGCAACTGAAAGCTGGCCAGTAAAGTTGGGATCACCTTCTAGTCCCACATTTTCAGATCACGCTCAAAGAAAATGTTTATAAAAATATTTATATGGAAAGTGAGTGCGCTAGGAGCACTTCTCTCATAGAGATGTTTAGAGAATTCATGTATGGCTTTCCGCACAATTTAGTGCTGCATACATTTTCACCATTGGCATCTCATTATCTACGGAGTATATATGTTTCTGCCTACATGCCTAGATTATAAATGATGCTACTTAGAAAACATTCACATTTGCAACATTATTCTTAAGAAGTTATTATTTGACAATAAAAGAGCAAAGGATAACTCATTTTCAAGTGTCTACTATGTTATTAAAGTTATATTTTCCATTTAATTCTCAACACAGTCTTACCCTTTGCTTTGGCGTGCTTGCTGCTGGGATGGAGATGAACACCCGCAGGTCTCCTGGAACTACCCATGAAAGAGGAGACAGGGTTTCCCACTTTTCTTTGTAAATGTCAAGAAAAAAAAGAAAGAAAGGTGCTTACTTAGGGCATTCATGTACTCACTGTGAAATTTTTAAATCAAGTTAAATAGCTTATTAATTGCCACATATATTTAATTTTGTGATGAGGAAATTTAAAATCTACTCAGTAGTTTTCAAGTATACATCTCCATTAACTAGAGTCAAACAGGCTGTGATAGATATCCAGAATCTGTCCCTTTTGTCTGTCTGAAACTTCATACTCCTGAGCTCGCGTCTCTCCATTCCCATTTGTCCTCTCTCCCGCATCTGCTTTTTATTTATCTGAGCTCGGTGACTTTAGAGTCTACATGTGGCAAGACCGTGCCGTGCTTGCCTCTCTGTGCCTGGTTTACGTCCATTAGTATAATGTGCTCGTGCTTGTCTGTGTTGAAATACTCCGCCCGTATCCACCTGCAGTCTGGGCTCCTATTGAAAATCACTGCCACTTACCATGAAATTGTGGAGTTTGTGTTTCCACTACTATGCAAAGATGTAGGACTTACCAATCTGGAGCAATCAGTGTCTTCTGAAGGAGATCTCCTGCTCATTTCCTCAACTGACAATGCCTGCTCTTTGTGGGTAACATGATAAGAATTCTTCCATTAAAGAACAACTCTTCCCCTGCTTTTGAAGTAAGTACATAATACATCTTTTTCATACTTAGTATTTTGAATACTGAGACCTGTTATACCACAGTAGTCAGAGCAGAGGGATGAAGTCAATTGACAAATAAGAAGGGCTGGTAAAGGTCAGCACTAAGTTTAGGACCCCCTTGGTCAGTCTTTTCCACCTGCGATCTTCCAATGCCATCACCTTGCATTTTCTGTACCTACAGAGAACGGCTTTATACACACAGCATACAAAGGCTGACGATAAGAGGAGACGCAGCTAACTCACAAACACTCCTATTGTGCACCTGATACGATAAAATACTTTTTTTTTTTAGGGAGAAAATGAGCAATAACTTTAATATCATCAAAGAGATCAGTAGTAATATATCGAAATGTTATATTTGTTCATTTTTTTTGACATAAGCAAAAATAGAATGCAGTAAAAAACGGTGTACAACCACTGTTATGTAACTATACACAGTCAATCTTAAAAGTGTTTGCACTCAACTTAAACCCAAAATGTACCATGTGTGATTAAGGGGATTAGATAGTAATATTTTTGGGTTATCTATGGCAGGTGTCCTTAATGCTATTCAGGCAGCAGTAATTCTTGATTTAGGCTGAGCACAAACGCAAGATTTAAATGTGGATCCGACATAATCGTTCTTTTGAAAAGAAATTTTGATGACCATTTCAGAAGTGGCATAATTTATTCTTACGAATTCATTGCCTCCATTGTCTTGTTGCCTTCTCTCTATAGCTACTAACAGTCGCTATGATAAGAGCCCATAGGAAAGCCTGAAAACGTGCTGGATTTCAGGTATACGAAAGCCCCAGGTTCAGACATGTTACATATTTTAAAAATACAGTACGTGGTAGATTTAAGATCGGTAACACTGGGGCACTGTGGAGGTTGCTAAGGAAACACCGTGGGATATGGTGTCACATCCCTAAGTGCACCTTTCAAAGTAAAGATAGTATAGAAAATAGGTGGGAGGGGCGAGGACGACCACTACTGTGGTTAGGTTAATTCACAGGCTCACATTCAGGCTTAAGACTAACGACTGAAACTTGAGTGTAAGAAAAAGGCTTTCCTGAGTGTAACTGTTAAGAATCTGAAGAAAGGTTATGTGTAAACTGGGATTCATTAACTGAACCAGGAGGCAGGAACCCACGAGCTGTAGAATTGTGAGTTTTAGGGCTGATCTCACTGTATCATTTTCCTGTTTGCCTTAGCATTCCAATACAATGCATTTGCATTGCCTCGTTTGGAACTTCATGTCTTATTCTTTATTCATTTCTGCAGTTCTGTCTTGATGGAATAAATATGGTTGATACATTCGCATCATTTAAAAAAAATTCTTTGATTAAAAAACCTGCCAGCGATTTAGAAAACTTACCGGTTGCTACGAGAGCAAGTGCCAAAGTCACATGATGATTTTTTATAGAATTGCAGGATATATTTAGGTACTGTAAATGAGCACTAGAAAGATGAACTGCGACAGGTTCTGCCATGTTTTCTGCTCATCATGGCATTGTGCCAGTTGGGCTGTGTTTCACTTTTTAAGCATCACCTAATGCAACACTATAATGAAACAACAGAACTAAGAATGACAGAGAGTACAAAACTATAAATGAGTGCTCTTTAAGAAAGACGCTGGTGCTTTCTATGGGAGTAACAAGCTAAATGTTTATAATCCATATTTAGATGGAGAAATTAAGCCAAATGTTATAAACATCCATTGTAACTCCAAGTACTTACAAAGAACAAACATTTGTAACTATATACACAATTTATAGGTAATTTTAGCAATTATCTGATCTTTTTATTCATTGAAAGAAAGATGGCATAAGAAAAATGGTGAGAAAGATGGAAATAATTTTGTCTCAGATTAAAAAGTGATTATAGCATCATGGCTTACATTTTTCTTTCAGTCCTGGAATCAAAGGCAGAAACAGAGTGGCTCCTCTTTAGTGTTTCATTATTTAAAGAAAATTTGATGTTTCAATATAGATCTCTTTTATTAAAACATCATTTTTGTTTGTAAAAGGTATTTTTTTTCTTGTGGAAGTGACTTGTAGTTTTGCATTCAATCTTGTAACCGATGTACAGTCTTTCTTTGAGTTTGGTTTGAGTGGCTTCAGAGCTCAACTCTTTAAAAACCTATCCTAAGTTTCCTATTTTGAGTGCTTACTATGATTTCATTTTGGGACATATTTTCAAGTATTTAAAATTTTTGTTTAAGTCATGGTTTCATACTTGACCAATAACTTTATGAAGTATAAAATGTGTGTTTATAAAACTTTTCGCTTGCCATTTAAATTTAACTTTATATTTTGCATTTTTCATACATTTGCAAGCAAGGGGCTGGGGAGATAGCTCTGTGACACAAGTGACTGTCTGGCAAGTGCAAGGTTGTGAGTTTGAACCCTGGTCTCGCAAAAAAAAAAAAATTGCAATCAATTACAAGAAACAATACGGAATGATCACCGGCACTATTTCTCCAGTCTGTCCCAATGGGAATGTTTTATACAGCTTCCCAGCTTCCTAGGACACTGACGTTATCCAGTCCAGGTATGCGATATTCACATCACCACAGAGGTCTCTGCTGGTGTCCTTTCAGAGCCGTGCTGCTACCTTTCTGTCTTCACTCTCTCTTTAAACTGACAATCATTAGTCTTTCTTCATGTTTCTTACTTTACCATTTCAATATGATATGTAAATGGAGTTGTATGGTATACGTAGCCTTATAGTAGTTGTCATAGTTACATTATAATGTGAATATGTAATTATTATGGCATATTCTCTGGAGGTGAATCAAAGCTATGCCAGTGTTCTTCATCTTTTCTGTCACTCAGAAGTCTTCAATAGCATGTGCACTGCAGTTCCATCGCTTGGCTGTCAGGTGACACCTGCATTTTCTAGTTTGGGGCTATTATGAAGACAGCTTCATGACTATTCCTGTACAGCTTTCTGTGTGAACATGTTTGTCCCATAAACCCATTGTGCCCGTTAAACTTGTGTTGATCTGATTGGCTGGAGCGTATTTGACAAAACAAACAAAGCATGCTTCTGGGCATGGTAGGTCATGAAGGTATGGACTTGGGTTTTGCAGTGTGTCCCTTGGTGGCACTGTTCCTCTTCTCTGCTTTCAGGCCATGATGAACTGGGTTGCTCTGTCATGCCCTTCCCCCCACTGATGATTCTGCTTTGAATCCACCCAAGCCATCAGCCAAATGAAACCTCTAATGCATGTACAGTCTTTTCAGTGACAGTTATCTGGTACTGCGTGCTGTGATGTGAAGTCTGGCCAATTCCCAAAGCTGGTGCCTGGAGTAGAACCACTTCACTGTGCCTGCACCTGCCCACGCTGTTTGGCAGCCTTTGGGCTTTGCTTCTCCGAGGTATTAGAGGAAGTCTGGAGAAGTGGACCAGAGAAGACTCTGAAAGCTGCAAATGGAGCCTGATGCATGATTCTGGGCAGCGCTCAGGGAGTCTACAAAGCTGATGGCCACCCCAAGGGTGTCGGAAGCCTTGTTCAGTGGGGAACGAGGATTCTTCAAGGAAGAGGACTAGAGGGTACACAGTATAACTCATGTTGGATGTTTTTATCATATTTGGAAAATGATTGGCCTGTACTTCTCCAGATATAAATCTTTCTGTCGTGTACTCGTGTCCATTAAAGACTTCAATGTTAGGTGCATGTTAGGCAGCTTGAAGTTGTTCTATATTTTTCTGATGTTTTCTTTATATTTTGTCTATTTATCCTCTGCATTTCTTTTTGCATGTTATCTCACAGTATATCTTCAAGTTTGCTAATCTCTTGTTTTACAGTACCTTTTTTGTTATTAGTACATTTGTTGTATTTTAAAATCTCAGACAGTTTTTCTGAAATTTATTATTATTACTATTATTATTATTTACAATAGTTAATACATTGTATAATGTTGTCTTCACTGTAGTTGTTCAGAGTACAAGATGCAGACATGATTTCTTGTCTAAACGTTATTAGTACAGATCTTTCTTTTCATTGCACAAAGAGAAAGTACCTGTGTATTTAGTCCAATAGTCCATGAGAGTAGTGGATTGTTAGCTCATCTGGCACTCTCAGGGCTGTTAACTTGAGCCTTTTACAACTCAGCATATTGATATGGTTTTCCTTTTTATGGCTCATGGTTAGACTTTTCTGCTGGATGGTTAAGACCAAGGTAAAGCAAGACTTATGTTATGGAAAACTATGCAGCTTTTGCTACTGACAAGGTCAGTCAGGTCTCCTCAGGGTTTATGCTAGAGCCATGGACTGTGGTTTGTAAAACTTTTGTCAGTGTCAGCCATCTGGATGAATCATGGCCATTGCTTGACCATTTTGTCCTCTACGGAAGCCTGAGAGAATCTTTTCTCTCTAGATGACTCTCCTTAGGCACAGTGTACATCACTGGACACTTTCCTCTGTGGCCCCATAATCTCCTTGAACAGGAAATTAAGCACTCCACAGAGTTATATGCTGTTACAATATAGGTTCTTTTATGTCCTGTGTTCTCACTGACCTTGAAGGTCTAGAGCTAAAATATTGGCTATACTTGTATCCCTAATTTTTTTCTAATTATTTGGATTGTCAACTTAAGTTGTTAAGCATCCAGAAGAGAAGCTTAATGATATTATTCCTTATAACTTAGACACTTGAGCAACATCACTGTCTTTCTGAAATATCATACCATAGTGTTATTTGTGCACCTATGTTTATGGCAGCACAATTTGTGATAGCCAAATCTTAGAAAAAAACCAAAATGCCCCTCATCTGAAGAATGGTTGAAAAAGATGTGGTGTTTTTATACAATGAAATATTAGTCAGCTGTAAAGATTGACAAACTCAAAGCCTTCATATATAAGTGGATGTATATTGAGCAAACATAAGTGAAATAAGTCAGACCTACATGGGTAAATATCATATAGTCTCCCTAGGATAAGAACTCAAAAGAAGAAATAAAAATGGAAAGGTATACTATAGTTAAATGGAAAGTGAGAATTTAAGGATTAAACAATGAAGAGAAGGCAAGGAGAAAAATTAGGAAACATGGTGGAGACAAAACAATGTAGCCAGGCGTGGTGGCGCACACCTGTAATCCCAGCACTCGGGAGGCTGAGGCAGGAGGATTGGTGCGAGTTCGAGACCAGCCTGGGCTACAAAACTGAGCTCAGGACCAGCCTCAACTGCATAGCGAGACCCTGTCTCAAAAAGACAAAAAACAACAACAACAACAACAGCAACAACAACAACAAAACCCCAATGTACTTCTACACAAAATTTGGTTAAGACAATGATTCTAAAAATCTCCAACAGGTTTTTGAAACTAGCAGGTAATTGGTAGAATTTTCATCCTGACTAACTATATATACTGATATTTGTGAACTAAGCAAATACACTGAGGATAGCAATGTGTAATACTAACACCATGCTTGAAATACTATCATTATGGTCTTTTAAGTATTCACTGCTTATAATGTCATATTGATTATTGCTATACTCTCTCTCAATTAAATGTATGCTTAAAAATAAAAAGAAAGAAGGAAAGGTAACAGAATATAAGACAAGGAAAAAAAAGCCATAGAAGGGTAACACTACAATTTTGTAAATGGCTAAGTTCAAAAATATCTGTGTAACAATGTGTATATATATATATATATATTTTTTTTTTTTACATTGTATAGGGGTTTTAAAGTTTAGCATATCAACAATTGATGGAAAACACCTGCTACATGTTATGTCTAAAGCATTTGATATTCAGACATAGTTTCTATTACTGGAATTTTGATTTGGTTGTATTTTACTTTATGCATAACTTTATGAAATGTGTTCAATCTTTCTTCTTTTGAACATACCGAGTTCTCCAACAGAAAATGTTTCTGAATTCCAGTTCAATAATTTTAACTTCTGTGCCTGTTGTATGTTGGTTTTGACTGGCTTTTCTTTTTACAAAGTGTTATATTTTGAAGCTTCTTTGCATGTCTAGTACTTTTTAAAATGGATGTTATGCCTTATGAGTTTCACTCTAGTGGGTGTGTGATGTAGTTCTATTTCTATAAATGTTTTTGAGCTTCATTCTATGGTGAAGTTCTATTAGTTGGACACAGTTTATCCTGAGGTATTGCCTTTGAGGTTTGTTATTCAGGATCAGAGCAGCGATAAGTCTAGAGCTAGCTATTCTCCTATATGGAGGCAAGGCTTACCTGAAGCTCTTGTGTAGTTTTCCACATTTTCAAAAATCTTACAGTCTGCATTTTGGGTAGTTGTGCGTATGACTTTCTGTCCTGTGCAATGGCTTAGCGCACTACATGCTAATCCTCACAGAGGGTACTTTTCCCAAACATTGTTAGTGTCCTTACACATACACATACACATACACATACACATACACATACACATACACACATGCAGATTGCTCTCACCCTCCTGGAACGCATGTTCAGAAACTTGCTTCAAAGTCTCTCTTTTCTGTAGTCTTCTGTCATGATAACTCTGGTCACGTATTCTTATTGAGTCTATATGGCTTCTTTCTTTTCCACCACAGCCCGGAAACTTCCTCAGTGTTGTAAACTGGCACTGTTGCAAGAACTGTTTAATATGCTTTCTATATCTTAGAAATTGCTTATTGTTGTATGATGTCCAGTATGCTAAAAAAGTTTGTACTTTATTGAATTTTCAATAGTTTGGTTTCAAGCCGGGCGTGGTGGCTCACGCCTGTAATCCCAGCACTCGGGAGGCTGAGGCAGGAGGATCGGTGCGAGTTCGAGACCAGCCTGGGCTACAAAAGTGAGCTCAAGGCCAGCCTCAACTGCATAGCGAGACCCTGTCTCAAAAAGACAAAAAAAAAAAAAAAAAAAAAAAAAAAAAAAAAAAAAAAAAAAAAGTTTGGTTTCAGTGAGAGAACAACTATAATCCTAGCTATTTTATTTTGTCAATTTTAGTTTATTCAATTTTAGTTTTTCCTAACTGTTACTTTATGAATAAGAAAAATTGTGTATTTAACATCTGAATTTGAAAGAATAATTTAACAAACACCAGAAAATCACTTAAGGAATCTAAACATATGCTGCCAATGACTTGCATATCTATATCTGTATCTATATCTACATCTATATCTATACCTATACCTATATCTATATCTGTATCTGTATCTGTATCTATATCTGTCACCTATTTAACCCACTTCTTCATACTATTGCCCCAGCACTGTAGACTTACTTATATCTGAGTATTTAATAGCAGCTTTAGTTTGTGTATTAAAGTTAAAGAAAATAATTTTTATTTTTCTGAGTTGTACAAAATATATTTCTTTTTTAATTTTTAGGTTTTAATCACATGCATAGTTATAATTAATTTATACAGCTAGTATTGTTCTTTTTAAATTTCTGAAATTTAATCTTTTAAATTTCTGTTCTTTTAATCTCTGAAATTAGCCATTCATCTAATAGTTTATATTTATAATACTTTACAGGTTTTTTTGGTTCAGCACCATTGATTTTTGTGAATAACCTTGTCTAATGCCGCTCTGTTTTCTGTGAAGAACATTTGCTGAGCTCTCTTTCTGTGGCTGTTTAGCTCACAATAAGAGAACTAGTATTACTAAAACAGCTTAAAATATGTAAGAATAAATTTCCGCATAATGTTTGCTTTGAATATGCTGAGTATTATCAAGTGTGAATATTATCAAGTGTGAATTTCTTCTCTCAAGGACATTTCAGAACATAATTTTGAATTTTTCTTCTGTGTCATTTGTTTTTGCTTGTAAGCATATCTGTGAACATGTAAGTAGGGCTTTAGATGCTTTACCTAACCATTCCTTTTCTGAAGTTTATAGTCTTTGTGTATTTTGAAATTCCTTTGTCTACTTGTATTCCTTTCACATTTACTAAGTGTAATTTTTAAATATTTCAATAAGCTGCCTTTTCTTTTTCAATCTTGTATATAGAGCCATGACTTGGAATCTCTTGTTATGCATTGCATGCTATGGTCTTCAGGATCCTGATGTAAATATATTTCAGATAGCAATTATTCTTCTTGATTTCAGTTTTTATTGTCTTTCTTTTTCTTTTTGTAATTTTTGTTTCAGAATTTAGAATCAAATTATAGTGACTTCTTTGGACTATGTTTATTTGCTTTTTTAAAAGGCAGGCTTGGGGCTATGAAGATAGCTCAGTTGTCTAAGCACCTACCTGGGAAGCGCAAGGACATGGGTTCAATCCCTGGTGCCACATGCCATACGGGGCCCCTCCCTGGGTGTGCCAAGCTGGCCAGCAAGACTGGACATGGTGGAGCACGCCTGTAGTGTCTACAGTCTCAGCACTGGAGAGGCTGAAACAGAAGGATCAGTAAAAGTTCAAGCTGCATAGTGAGACCCTGAACCAAAAACATAAAATTAAAAATAAATAAATAAATAAATAAATAAATAAATAATAAATAAGGCAGCCTTGTTCCTGACTCAGTATTTGTTAAAAACAAGGCTTATTTTAGGTTTATGATCTTATCTTGTGTCAGCCTAATGAATAGAAAAATTATATTCTCAGGTATATCATGGGAGAGTAGATGGGTATACATCTCATAGTCCTGAATTTTAGGAGGCTTTCAGAAATTAGCAGTTTGCTCTGTTGTGCTCTTATCTTTTCCCACACTGCCAGATGACTGTGGGCAGAGTAAAGGCCACTGTGGATCTCAAACCAGACTCACCTTCAGGTTGTGGCTTGGCACTATTGGTTTTGTTTAGGCAGAATTATAGTCAGAATCACTTGCAAATAGTAGCACTCAATGATCTGAAAAGTGTGCAGTTTTACAGAAAATAATATCCTCTAAATTTGGAACAAAGGACGGTGTACTACCTGAAATAATTAGCGTTAAAAAGAAGTCAAGCATTGTACATCAGGACAATAGAAAAGATAACTTGAGAGCATCTTGAATCAATAAGACCTTAGTGCTCTTAAGGGCAAGGATGAAAAACTGTAAAGATTTCATTTGAGAGGAGAGCCCCAGGGAGAGAGGCTGGACAAGGGAACCTGCAGAAGAGCCTCTTAAAGAACTGATGTCACAGGATTCATTTCACCATGCTCATCTAACTACCTACTCAGAGGCTTCTGTGACCATGATCCAAGGAGCCTCGCCCCTGCTTGAGCTGGCAGTACACTTGGGATCATCTAGGTACTGCTAGTTTCCCAGGCATAGAGAGTGAAAGAGTTGTGGTGTAAGAAGGCTTCCACCGAGATTTCAGAAAGACTGGAAGACGGGGAGGTGTGCAGTGAGGGACGGGTGTGTGAAATCTTGATAGCAAAGCTAGAAGTGCAGTGGATAGGGTTTTGGAGCAGCTAGGAACATGGAACATCTCTGGGGGAAATCCACAAGCAGTGAGCAGAGGCACCTCAAGGAGAGGCCAGGAGACCTGCGACTAGCTATGCTAGTTGGTATTTCCAAGCCTTTTGATGCTCACATCTGGACACAGCTTGCCCTAGGTGTTGGACATGGAGTGACAGCATTTAATGTTTTCCCTTTAATGTTCTGATTTTTTCCCCAATTTCTTTCTATACCTATCCTTATCTTTATCTTGTGCTACTGTAGGTTCAAAGTAGTAAACTTTTTGATTTTTATAGTGGCTCACAATTAAGAGTTTTCCTTGTCTCAGGCAACACCTTGGACTTGGAATTTTCAGCACTACTAAAACTATTGAGACAGGGACACTCTTAGAGATGGATGAAATAATACATTTTGCATAGTGAGATGGATATCACTCTCTTGAGTGAGCAGGTTGTAGCTTAGATAAAAAATGTCCATTTCCCCAAATCCTTATGTATAGAAGTTGATTGCATCAAAGGGAACTCTGGCTGGTTTGCTCTTACCAGATGGGAGTCTCTGGGAATGATACCTGGAGTGCTATATTCTTGTCCTTTGCTTGAGTGGCTTTTTTT
>PVJA010028427.1:0-27616 GCA_004027025.1 Myocastor coypus | reverse complement strand
AATACATTGTATATTGTCTTCATAGTATTCAGATGACAAGATGCAGACATGATATCATGCCTAAACAATATTATTACAAACCTTTCTTCCCATTGAACTACGAGAAAGTAACTGTATATCTATCCTATTTTACACACACACACACACACACACACACACACACACACATATATATATATATATATATATATATATATATTTCTTTTGTAAACAACCAAAATGCCTGTCACATGAGGAATGGAGGAAAAAGATGTGTTTTATAGAATGGAATATTACTAATATTACTCAGCTATTACAGTCACAATTTCCCATAGTAAAATTTGGTCTTTCACTTCCCATCACTCCATTGAAGCTGCTTATGTTAAAGTCATCAATTAGCTCCATTATTAAATGGGATGGGTATGTTGTTACAGTTCTTATCTAACTTGGCCTCTTAAGATCATTTCATTTGTTGATCATTCACTCCTTTCTGAGACACTCTTTTTCTGTCTTCCTCAACACCATATTCTCCTGGTTCTTCTATTTCGTTGCTTTCTCAGTCTGCCTTAATATCTCTTCTGTCAACCTCTAAATGATACTATTTTTCAAGGTTTGGTCATGGATCTCCCTTCCATTTCCTTTCTACACTCTCTCCTTAGGTATTTCATACAATGCTATGACTTTAAAGATTTTTCTTATGTTGATGACTCCTGAACTGTATATGTAAGCCAGATAGTGTTTCTGAACTTCAGATCCAGAAATCGAACTGCCTGCTTGATCTTTCTACTATTGTGCCCCCCAAATACCTCAAACTTAGTATGTGCCAGGCAAAACTCTTTAGCTATTGCATTCCTCAAATTTCTCTTCATTCCCATTCTTAGGCATCTATATATCTCAGTTAATGGCACTATGATCTACCCAATGAGCTGACAGATATTGTACCTAGAAATCCTTGATCTTTCTATTTCTAACATTGTTCCTCATGCTTAATACAGTGCCCAGTGCATAATAAGCATGCATTAATTTAGTCAATGAGTATATATATGAAGCTCTTAAAATATCCCTGTACTATACTACGCTTGAGCATGCAACAATGAATAAAAACAGCCTGACCTCGTTGGACTTACATTCTAGAGAATGAATAAATGAATGAATGAATGAATGAATGAACAAATGTGTAAATTAGTTACCATTTCCCTTATTCCCTTAGATTTAGAAACCTCAGTAAGCCATGGCATTGAATTTTTTTTCTGAAATCACCTTTTTATAAATCTTTCTCCTTCATTTTACTGTTAGCTCCATCAGAGCAGGAACTGGATTTTATTTCTTTCAAGGTCCTATGACCAATGAAAGACTCAGTGATAGTCTATTTATTCTATTCTATTATTGTTTAATTTAACTTTCAATAGTATCACTACACTTTCTGCTTTAATTCCACCTCTAGAGTCCTGCCCTACCCACAATCACAACTGATTCTGGCCAAGAAAATGACTCAGACTAATGTTTTTCTTGGATTCCACACTCAGTTCACATATAAGTTCTTGGGGTGATGCCCCAGGCAAAGTTTAGGAATCTTTATCTATTCTCAGGCATCTATGGAGCAATAGGATACTCAGCCCATTAGACATTTTTTCCTAAAATTTTTGCTTTTTTGATAGAGTCTCTGTATGTAGTTGTGACTGGCCTTAAAGTCATTTTGTAGCATAGGCTGGCCTCGAACTGGCAGTGATCTTCCTGCGTCAGCCTCCTGAGTGAGGGGATTACAGACATGCACTATCGTAGTTGACTTCAGCCTTTAGAGTTTAAAGAAAGTAGTTTCAGCTTCGTTTATTTTGGTACCAGAAGGTCACCATTTTTACTTCCTAGTTCCAACTATTATCCCTATCCTGAGTCCAAGCCCTATGGTGATGCTGTAGTACTCTCTGGAAGGATTCAGTGGAAAATTTTCAAACTAGAAAAACAAAGATCAGGAAGAAATGGACTAGCTTCTCCATCTATGTCTGCTTCCAAGAAAACATCTGATAGGGGGATCCTGGTGAGAGAGGGCCACCATAGTGTGTTTGGATGAAAAGCACCTAATGACATTTCCATGTCAGGATGTCAGTCACTTAAATCTCTTTTGCGTTTCATACAGGTTAGGGAGCATAATACTGACTACAGAATTTCTGCAAATCAGTGTGATAACCTCTGCACTTCTGAGAGAAACCTAGGACCTGAAGGGTTAATTAGACCAGGACACTCGTCATTGTACAAGGAGAAGCCATTTTCTTTTCATGTGTGTCTGGGGAGCTCCCACGCAGAAGAGGAGGGAGAGATGCAAGTGTGTGTGAGTGTGTGAGGAAGCTGTCAGTGAAGGCCTTAAAGCCAGGGTGGAGGAGAGCATTGGGAGTGATGGATCTGAGGGGATGTAGGGAATGGGTAATAATAGGAGGAGGTTAAAAGAGCTGACAAGAAAAGCCCTGGGGGCTGGAGGGAGGCTGACAGTAAAAGTCCTTGGAGTGAGCAAGAACTCACAAAGTAACAGTGCTGACCCTCCACGGAACTATGGAGGCGTTGCGGCCACTTGCTGCATTTCCTTACTAGTTGATCCAGTGTCCCAGTTGGGCCCCCCTGGGCTGGGCTAATAATGTACGTGCCCTACTACAATGCCAACACATCAAACACACCACCATTAGAACAGGATCATTTTCCTCCAGGCAGCTGCTTGCTGCAATCATTCTGCTGATTAAATTTCATTCTGGAAAGTACTGCACAGACATTAATCAGGTGTCACAGCCACTCCATCCTATAGAGCCAAAGCCTCTCTGACCTTTAAAAATACACCAAACAGTTGCTAGAACACATCTCCCCAGAGAGGACAGATCCTCGGGCCAGGCCACAGAAATCCACGTGGCGCTGGCTCTGCTAGTGGATCTTCCTCTCCCCCCGGAGGTGGCAAAGAACAACAGAGAGCATTCTGACATTTGGCCCGAGGGACTCCGGCCAGCCTCCTGTCTTGGTGATAACATCAACCCTGACATGTGGATCTGAAGGCCTGGAAATGTATTCTCATTTCAAAATAGTTTTCACACAGGCCTGCTTTTCTTCCTGACATTTTCAACACAATAAGCACTCTTCTCCCACTGTCATTTTTGGAAATCCGATTTAGGTAAAATAAAATAAAGCTGGTTGATCTGGAAGAAATAATTCATAAATAATAATGGCACCTTACAATCAGAGCACTTTCCTCTCACACTCATCATACGTTCCTATGTAATCTCACTTAATCTTTACATCAACTTTGCACAAAAGATATTACTACAATCCCCATTTTACAGATGTCTAAATGGAGGCTGAGAGCGATACACTGATTTGGTCAGAAGCCTAAGGCTAGAAAGCAGGTCTCTGACGTCACACCTGAGAGCCTTTCTGCCATGCTAACACAAATGAATGCTGGCAGCTGAGACTTCTAAAAAGCGAAGTATTTTAATGGGAGAGAGAGAGAGAGAGAGAGAGAGAGAGAGAGAGAGAGAGAGAGAGAGAGAGAGAGCAGGCAGTGCCTGAGGAGGTCACTTCCAAGCAGAATATCAAAGAAAGGAGCTGAAGATGGTCAAAGAGCACATGGGACATAATAAGTACCTAGGTAGGAGGACGCAGACAGGATACCACAGGACTGAAATACTGGTCGTTTTCGCTGATTCAGATGTCAGTATAGGTAGTCTCATTTTCCCTAAGCCATAGGTGGTAAAGAAAGGGTCCTATCTGTCACTGAGCCTTTCTACCAGAAGTGTGCAGAGAAGCTAAGTGGAAGTGGAAGATGGGCGATGGCATGCTTGTGCTGCCCTTCCTTGGGCTGCCGTTGGTGACATGGACTAGTGATCTCTAGCTGCCCACTCTCCTCATGCTTGTGGAAGTCTAGGGTATTCATACTAAGAGAAAAAATTATGACACTGGATCAATAATGTAAGATAGTGCTCTGTCCTTAAAGCATAATGTAATTTGAAATGCAGTGTGTAGTAGACTGCAACTTAATTGGAAAGAATGCTTTGGACCATTTGGGACGCTACACAACATTTGGCATAGCCATTAAAAACTGTTCTCTAAAGCCCAGGAAACTAATTGCAAATGGTTAGGTAATGCACAGCTGATGGAAAGAAGATTTTTCCTTAAATTGATTCTATGCCATATGTACAGGGATGTTTACTGCATCATTGCTTGTAACTATGAAACACTGGAACTAAATTAAAAGTCCAATCACAGAGGGAAGGCTAAGTAAATCTGAAATATTCACGTGACAGAATGTTATGCGGCAGCTAAAAAATGAGGTAAGCCTATATATAGCACGTGGAAAATAGGTCCATGAGACCATTTTTTAAAATCAAGTTAAAGAATAACATTTCTAATTTGGTTCAATTTGTATGCACTATCTTTGTTTACAACTGTGTGTGTGTGTAGGCTTATACTTCCTGGATATGCAGAGGAAAAGTACAAAGCATCGCACATCTCACAGAGATTACCTCTAAAGCATGAAAACAAGAAGAGAAAATTTCACTTTTAAATTTAAGCAATGTTTTATAGCTTGAACCAGGTGTGGTGGTGCACACTTGTAATCCCAGCACTTGGGAAGCCAAGGCAGGAGGATCACCATGAGTTTGAGACCAGCCTATACCATATAAGTGAGTTCAAATCCAGCCCACACTATTTAGTGAGACCTTGTCTTAAAAAAATTATAGTTTAAGGTTTATGTGCATATTCCATTTTTAAAATTGTGTGTTGTAAAGGCAGCTAGCCTTTACTGAACAAGTTCCTGCTCACTGTAGCATATACCTGGTTCCTGTACAGAGCTGGGAGATGGGTATGAATCTAGGTATATTTCACTCTGATCAGAACCTCTTATGGGTCCAGTTGTATTTCTGTTTAATATAACATGCTTTACCCTTTAAAATGCTACCTTTCAAAGGAGTCCTCTCTAATAAGCACAGTTGCTATTCTCACCCCCCCCCCCATCCTTTTCTATTCCCAGACAGGTCAGTTGCCCAGAAAGCTGCTCCAGGAAGGCAATCCACAGAGTAGACGGCCCTCTACTGGTGTAATTTTCGGGTAGGGACAGAGCCGAATCACAAAAGTACTTGGCCACCTGCTAACACCCACCAGCCTTCTAATAGATGGAAAGTACAAATTCCCTTCAAAGAGGTGACACATTTTCTAAAACTTGCATTTCAGGAAGAAACACTGAAAACGGAGTGTGTGTGTGTGTGTGTGTGTGTGTGTGTGTGTGTGTGTGTGTGTGCATGTATGTGTTTGTAAATGAGAGGGAGAGTGAAGGAAGAGACAGAGACAGAGACAGAAACAGAGACAGAGACAGAGTGAGAGACAGAGCAAAGAAACCAAAGTAGGTGCATTTAGGCACATACTGTGGGGGCCAGCATGCAATTTGTGAGACATTCACCCTTTTATTTATTCCCATATTAAGTGAAATTTTATATGGAGAAGGGACTAATTTTAATAGGACACAATCTTTTATATATTTAAAAGACAGAAAAGGATAAAAGGAAAGCAACACTCTGTATTTTCACTACTCAAAATCACAGTATCTTTTTATTTTTGCTTTAGTCATTTTCCCTATGTGCAATTTTAAATAAAACTGGAATCAAATTATACATGTAGCCTTTAGCCTATTTTTTATTATTATGTACATTTCTATGTCCTTAAATATTTTAGAATGTGACTTTAATAAGTATTGCAATACATGCATTATATGATTGTGGTATCATCTAGTTAATCGTTCTCCTAATTTGGGAGCATTTCGGGTTTTTTCCCCCAGTATATTTTCCTCATAAAGAACATTGCCATGGACATCCTCACACATAGCTCTTAGTCCAGCTATCTGTTTCCTTCGTACAGATTCCCAGAAGTAGAATTACTGGGTCAAAGAGTGTAAACATTTTTAAAGGCTCTGCAGAGCAGTTTGAACTGGTAGCAAAATCTACCAATTCCCAGAAATGACTGAACACAGAAATCTGCTCCAGTCCAAACCTGAGCTAAGCAGCTGGACGTACATACTCATACTTGTGACAACGCCACATTTAATTAGGAGTTTAATGAATTTTTATGGGAATAACGTAAAAGGATATATGGAGTTCTGCTATTAATTAGAGGAAGGAAATAGACCATAACAGCTTAACTCAATCCCATTCCACTGTCTTCAACTGCCATCTCTGGCAGATAAACCAGAGTGTCTTAATGCTGAAATCTCCCAAATGCTCCCCAACCAGTTCCTGTGGGTTTAAAGCCACTCAATCTTACTTATAACCTATATTTTTTCCTGATAAAAGTACTAAGAATGGTGAATTTTCCTATATGGATGCTTCCTTTTAATAAATAAATAAATAAGTATAAAATATCTTAATCATGTTTACTCATTGACTAACCTTATTTGAACCTTAAAATTTTGTGGCTATTAACTTGTTATATTGTATTGGTCTCCTTCCTGTTCCTGGGATGAAATACTCAACACTTGCAACTTCAAGGAGGAAAGCTTCATTGTGGTTTTCAGTTTTCAGAGCATTCAGTCCAAAGGTGGTTGGCTCCCAGGGCAAAAAGGGCAGGGTGGGACAGTGTGGCAGAGAAATCTGCTCCATCCATAGTGGTGAGGAAACAGGGAGCTGAGGAAGGTGGTATGGACAAGAACATACCTCCTCTTCCTAACAGCACACTCAGCTATGAACTCATTCACCACTAACAGCTGGATCCATGGATGAGCACAGCACCCCATCCAATCACTTCCCTAGTACAGAAAACTTGAAGGGGGCATTTTAGATCTACAGTATAATAAACGTTTATTCTAAAATTCAAAAAAAGCATTACCTGCCTTTTTAAATATCATAGGGTCCTAGCATAACTCTAGCTTCATATATTTTATTCTGATATCATTTTATGCCTTTAAATATGGGAAATTTTAATTGCTATGGAAAAAATAATTTGACCTTAAAAAAATTATCTTCTTCCTTGCAGTAGGAATAACTGGTTGTTCACCAGAACTTTCCTGTCATGAATGTAGTAGAAATGTATACACCAACATAATTTTGATGTTTCATTAATGTTTCCAATCAATGTTTTTTGAAATTAAAAAGTATCTTTATATTTGCTTGCATATAATTCTCCAGATGTTTTCCTCCACATATTGGTGATTAGAAGATACAGAATTTTCATTCTCTGTCTGTAATGTAAGCTAGAGGGAGGTTTATTTATACGAATGAACCACTGTTGAGTTTGATCAATTGAAAATGAACTTTGAGGGGCCAGAAAGATTGTTCAGTGGTCTAAGGTGCCTGCTTAGGCAAGCTTAGGCAACCGCAGGGAGGGCGATTCAATCCCTGGCACCACATGCTGCACCAGTTCCACCACTAGGGCAGGCTGAGCTGGCCATAATAATAGGAAAAAACAAAAATGAACTTTGACGTGGTGTATTTGAAATCTAGTAAATATAAACAACAGTGCTTAGTAAGAGCATCATTTTGCTATGTCAAAAATTTACTTAATAAAAAGAGCATTTAACTCTCAAAATAATACACAAAAATAAAAGCTTGCAAAAATGCAATCTACTCTATAGAGCATTGTCATCTCTGAGGAGTAGAATTGTGTTTTGGGTGATAATTTGCAGTATCATGTACAGTGTAGTTGTTCAGTAAGTGAAAAAAAGCAGTAACTAAAAAATCTCATGATGTTCAGTAAGCATTTAAATGTCAGCTTGGCATCAAGCATAACTAAGTGATCATTATGAAAATTTGAAAGGTAAATATAAGTAAGACTTTGGGGAAGTGCAACAGAGAATAATAATGAATACAATAATCAAAACATTTAAGCAGTTTGAGGTTTCTAAGGTGCTTGTGGATTGTGTCACAGTGTTGATTGCTTGTTGGACCTACTCTCAGTCTCTGCTTCCTACATCTATGCTTCCTCCTGGATACCTTGTGCTCAGCTGAACTCTAAGTTGGCTTCTTGACTGGCCCTGTTGAGGACTGTAACTAAGTATATTTCCAGGGCTAAACTGCTTCCTTTTTAATGAAAAGCCAAGAGGATGTGAGGCCTGAAATCTTTCACATGCTGACAGTGGGAATGTGCTTTGGTGCAAATATTTTGGAGGACATTTTGCAATCTGCATCAAAAGCCTTAAAAAATATCTGGGTTTGATGATACATATCAGATAAATACTAACTTCTAAGCGAAATAGTAAAGGGGGCTCAAGGAAGCCAACTGGGAGATTAGAGAGTTTCAGTGGTAGGGGTGGTGATTCCCTATAATTTTTTATCTATAATATTATATATGTATAAATATGAGATTTATCAGTCTGTATATTTTTTGTATGCATACTTCAAATACGTTAACTAAAATTTTAATTAGTAATGTGTTTGGAAGTTCTTGAGTCAATAATTCCACTGTGTTGTTTTATTCTACGGTTGAAAAAAAGATGCAAAGATTTAGTTCTTTTTTAAATGTATTTAGTAGAGAGTCTACAGGGTCTCACCACACAGATCAGACTTGTAGTGATTCTCCTGTTTGCAGCCACCCAAGTGCTGGGATTACAGATGCATGCCACCACGCCCAGTCTCATTTACTGTTTCAGCGTGACCCAGGGGCTGGACCAGCACAGCATGCTGGGGATTCAATCCAGGTACTGTATCTGCCTAAGTGTTTTAATCCATTGAGCTATCTGGCTGACCAAATTCAGTTCTTTATGTTATTTACAAATGTTGAAGAACTGGAAACCTCGAAGATCTCCAAAAACAGTGAAAATATTAGCAAATGTTGTTTTACCCACTTAAAATCTATTACTAAAAAGATTTCTTTTTTTATTTTTTTATTTTTAGGTAAAGGTCTTACAGGGTGTTCAGGGCCTCGCTACTAGATCAGACTCCTAGTGATCCACCTGTTTACAGCCTCCCAAGAGCTGGGATTACAGGTGCACACTACACCTAGTCTCAATTGCTGTCTCAGCATGCCCCCAGGGGTGGGGCGGGCACAGCAGGCCTAGGGATCGAATAAAAAGATTTCCTGTGGGCAACACATTCTTGATAATTAAAGCAGATGACAAATTAGAAAATGGTAAAGACAAATATTAGTACTTGGGATCTGGTGCTGTGGTTATTTTCCTGACAGCCAAAGAAAATTGTCAGCTGATCCTGGGAACCAGTGTCAGTCTTCATAGTGAAGTAGCACTGTTAATCATAATTCTGCCAGGTGTGGTGGCACATGCCTGTAATCCCAGTTGAGGGAGGAAGATTAGCATCAATTCCAGGCCAGCTGGATTACATAAGGCTTCAAGGTCAGTAGTCTGTCTCAGAAATAAAAGTCATCATTCTCACTGAAGATTCATCTGTTTGTGGTGCTGGTATTGAATAGCAGGCATTGACCTAAGGTGGCTGTAATTCTGACCTCAATTAGGGATGTTTGGAGTCTTTGAGGTATTTTGTTATGTTCAATCTTCTGTATGTCCTTGGCCAACTAAGTCTGGAAGTAAAGAGGTGGTTGATAGTGATCAGGACATACATGGAATTGCTAAGATATGCATATATCTGTGCAGTTGTGAATAATTGTGCAACCATCATTGTAAATATACATACATATATATATATATATATATATATATATATATATATTTGCAGATAAGATCCTTTAATCCTTTAGCTGATATTCTTGAATTTGGAATCTGGAAGGTATTATGGTAATTTAACTAGTCAAATAGATCATCAAAATAAGGAGGTGATGAAGTTTTATGGCAATTCACAGATTAACTGCATTAAAGACAGAGCACTAGCTGTCATTTTTTTTCTAGTGGTCTGAAGATTTCTGGGCAAGAGCCCTCATTATTGGTTTGAAGAAGACAGAGAGTGAGGGCCTGTAGCCTCACTGTTTTCTAAAGCAAAAAAAAAATTTAGCTTTATTCTGTCCAGTGAAACCAGCATGATACAGCAACAAGTTTATATTTGGTTTCTTTTGGGATCTGTAGCTTACTGGAGGCTTTAGCGGAGACAAGCATCTCTAAAGGTGTTAAACAAGGTGGATCACTATGAATCTGATCTAGTGGTGAGACCCTGGACACCCTGTAGACCTATCCCTAAAATGCAAAGAAAAGGTGTTAAGCAGTCTGTTCTTGCCTGTATTAAAACCCCTTTCCCTCAAAGCTGCTTTGACAGAAGAGTAGTAAGTTAATTCTGAAGCCCTCCTGAGAAATCAGTGCTGGTTGCAGGAGTTCTTCACATTAAATACAAGATATTTAGAATGGAAAGAGGAAGAAATGAGTAAACAGGACCACAGTGCAATCATTCCAAGAGTATAAATATGGGCTTTCTCTCTGCCTTTGCCCAGCCTATGGAGACTAATCCATAAGCCAAGCATACTTAAGAGACACACCTCTGAAATAGGGGGCATCTTGTCTGTTTTTGAAACTTTATTTATTTATATTATGGCAGGCCCAGCCTGCCCTGGGGGTGGGGCTGGCATAGCATGTGGTGCAAAGGATGGAACTGTGGTCCCTGTGGTTGTCTAAGCTTGCCTAAGCAGGCGCTTTAGACTGCTGAGCTATCTTACCAGCCTGGGGGCACCTTGTCTTTACCTAGGACATATATTACAGATTTCTAGACCACATCTTTAGATTTCTAAAGCATATAGGCCTGGTAATAATACTCCAAACAGCAATGGACCTGCTCCCTGAGGTGCCCAAGCTCTTCACAAAGGGCTTCCTTTTTAGCCTTCAGGAAACATCTTTTCTTCCTTTGAAAGGTGGGAAAGGGCAAGGGCTTTTGGTTTCATTTCCTTCCTGGTTAAGGAAGCAAATCTTCACAATAGCTTAACAAGGCAGGCCTGGAAAGAACCACGTACTTCCCTTCATTTCATTGGTTCTCAGGAGAGTTCTATATTTGACTTGGTTTAGGTTTTGTTGGGGAATTAGGTAGACATGGAAGCACCTGCCATAGCAAGAAGAGTTAACCTGGGAGTCCAGCAGATCTATGCTCAAATCCTATCCCTCCCAATTAATGGCTGTATGGCACACAGCATATTTTCATCCAAGGCTCACTTTCTTCATCTGTAAAATGGGGTTACTGAGAACTCCTTTCTTGTATGGCTGCTATGAAGAAAAAATAAGATCCCTGATATAAAAACACCTTGAACAAAAGTGCAAATTGGAATGCTGATGAAGACTTCTTTGCCTCAGCTCAGTCTCTGCCCAGTTCGTAGGGGCCTTTTGGTTCTAGAATTCTCAGATGTGGTGAATAAGGCTATGTTTTCTCCCTCTGTTTCTGTATAATTTTATACAGTTTGGTCACATCCCTTTCCAGCCTTCATCCTTCTAAAGAGTCTGCGTGTGTTTAATCTATCTTCATATTGCAGCCTCCCCCCACCATCCTCTTGATTATAGAGTGGCCCTTCTCTGGATCGTCTCCAGCTCCATTATGTCATTCTGGAAGGACTAAGGCCAGACCTGCACAAGTGTGTGTGTGTGTGTGTGTGTGTGTGTGTGTGTGTGTGTGTTCATCAGACCCTGTCCCCCTCCCCAGTTATAAATCCTAGAACAGTGCGACTGTCCAAGACTCTCTTTCCAAATTACAGAGAGGGCACGTTGGCCCCAGGCTAAAGCTTCCTTCTGTTTCTCGGCGCAGCCCGGGCCCCAAGGGGCTAAAACGGCTCCCTGTCTGGCTTGGGAGGCTGGGAGGTGGATAACTAGGATGGGGAGGCCAAGGGAGGGGGGTCTTGCGCAAGCGCAGGTCCCTGCACGGACGCCAGTGCTGCTGCCTCCAGGAGGAGAGGAAGGCACAAGAGGAGGGAGGGAGAGGAGGGGAAGGGAGGGGGAGGCGGCACTTGGTCTGCAGCGCTCAACCTGAGAGGCAGTCTCTCTCAGCTCTTGAAGGGGCCGGGAGAGGCTGCCTTAGAGTAGGATGATCTGCGAGGCTCCCTGAGTCAGAGGCGCTTAAAGCAGTTTCGGGGACTGGGGCCACCGGGCAGCTTTCACCATGCATCAGTCCCTGACTCAGCAGCGGTCCAGCGACATGTCCCTGCCCGATTCCATGGGTAAGTCTAATTGCTTTTCCTCCCGGCGCGGCAGCAGCAAGGAGTGAGTGCGCTGTGTGCGCCCCTGCCATCCGAGAGTCCAGAGCGGGAAGTGGGTCTAGGGCCTCCGCGTGCCCCAACGTCTGGGTGGCGGGCCAGAGTCCTAGGGGAGCGGCCCAGCTGCAGCGCGGGCGACGCGCGCCAAGCTAGCGTCGGAGAATCTCTGCCCCGGAGTGCGGGTGTGTGCGTGTTTTTGTGAGTGTGTCCACAGACTTGCAGCCGGTGGTAAATCCCAGCTGTCTGGGGATCAAAACACTTCCCTTCAACCTGCGCCTTCGCTTCGCATTCGACGCTCCCTCTTCGCAAAGTCCTCTTCACTTCTGAGAGCTCACGACTAAGGATAATTAGAAGAAGCAGGATCCTCGCCCCCTCTCAACTCTGTGGAGCTGCAGTGGTGGGGCAGGATGGTTCGCACCTCGCTGATGGGGGGCTGCGCAACTCTGGGGGATGGGTGGGGGAGGGGGTAAGGTTTGCAGGAGGGGAATTCCTGAGGAATCACTAAAGACTACCCGGCCACACCATCTGCAGTGGCAGGATCAACGTTCCTTCAATTTGATTCCTATTCTTTTCTGAACACACAGAATATGCGTGAGTGTGAAATGGGGGGGGCGACGAGAGAGAGAGCGCGAGAAAAAATCTCGAGCGCTAGCCCGCGCAGCTCCTGAAGTCGCGCTTTTCCTCTCCTACTGAAATGGAGGGGGAGGGGCACCTCCCTACACCTTTCCTCGCTGAAACTCAGGGACTGCTACCCTGGAGAACCAACGCAGCTGCCCCTTGAAGCGGCTTTCCTGTAGTTACAAACAAACAGCAGCAACAACAATAATAAATATTTCAGTGCCTCTAAGCTCTTAAGCACCTTCCCAAGCTGTATAATTTCATTGGGAGGAGAAATTAATTTGGAGCCCAGGAGAACGAGAGGGAATGGTCAAACTATGTTCCTACCGAATGTTAAAATTTGCCTCTGATGCACTCCAAACAAATCAAATTCTCTTTTTCCAACATAGTTTCCATTTTGCAAAATTCCTCCGACCCAAATTCCTGCCATCCAGATTGCTCATGTCATCTAGGATGAATTTGCGGGAACGAGTCTAGGGGAGGGGCAAGAAGGTCCCAGCTCCTACATGAGCACCCAGCTGCTTGCAGAAGACTCAGTGTCAACAAAATTCGTTCACGGAGGGGGCCCTAGAAGATATTATTTCGTGGAAGGTCGAAAGATCCGCATTTTCAATGGTTTTGCATGTTCAACATAAAAATTCATTGTTTTTACTTTTAAGAACAGTTATTTGTAACAGTGTCCAAAGCGGTCATCTCGGTTTGAATCCAGAATCCAGTGGTTGTAGCACCAGATTCATATTCTCTCTCTCTCTCTCTCTCTCTCTCTCTCTCTCTCTCTCTCTCTCTCTCTCTCTCTCTCTCTCTGCACTCCTTACCTTGGCCAGCTGTGGCGCCAGCGCGCCCCCGGCTTCCTCTCCTCTCTCTAGGCTGTTGCGCGAGGGCAGATGAGTGTCTCAGGGCAAAGGTTCCGCAGAGACTTAAGCGCTGCAGGCAACCACCTGCAAACCAGGCCTCCTGGTCCCAGCCCGTCTGACAGCACAGAGTGTGCAGACTGGAGGCCTAGGACTTTCGGGGTTGCCACTTGATACCCTGTGGGCTGGGAAGAGAAGGAGAGAGTTCTTTCATGGGCTCCCTGGGGATCCCAGATAATCCTGCATTTGGCAAAAGATCTATGCAACAAGCTGAGTGGGCTCTGCACAGTCTCAACGCTGCCGGAAAGGAATCGTAGATCTCACATAGACACTGAAACGGCACGCACCATGCGTTCCGCCTTTTAAAGTCCGCAGACCTATGGCACAAGCAAATTCCCTACTGAAGTGGTAACCCTAGGTTTCCTCAGTTTGCACTGGGGAGTCTCCCTGGAGTTCCCTGGCAGTGGTCCCACACAATCCAGGCCTGAATCAGCGTCTAGGCTACGTAGGAACTACTCCCATTTAGCTTTGGCAACGCCACCTTTGCTTGCATGTGTGGAGGGGAATAGTGAGTAGGTGGCTTAATGTTTCAGCACACAAGCACTTTTTTTTTGAGGGGGAGGGGGATTTCTTCACAGTCAAGGCACAACCGCAGCCAAAACAAAACTTAAAACATACACACTGCCCTCAGGTGCCCGCACTGTACGTTTGCTAGTTGCCTGGGTGTGAGCGGTTAGTCCTAGCCTCACAGCTGGCCAAGCACGGGGCAATTAAGAAGATGGTAATATGACTCCTGTGTCCCTCCATCTCCTCCCAGCAACCCTTTGCTCCATTTTGCCAACACTGCCCCCAGGCGCTAAGACATCTCTACTACAGCAAGTATTCCTTCCCTGCCCAGTAACAGGTTTGCTGTTCTCCTGGAGGCCTAGGATGCCTCCTTCAAAGAACTGACTAAAGGGCTGCAGGTGATGGTTCTTAGTGCCTTTAAGGAAGTGCTTGAGAGACTGGCAGGTCTTTGAGGCCATTGTGTGGGCAGTCACCTATTTCCATGGATGCCCAAGGCTGGAACTTCCTGGGATGCACCTTGTGTGGGGAAATCAGATCAAGGTAAGCAAATCTTAAAAGGTTCAAAAGATCAACTGGGAGAATTAGTGCCAGTCAGCACCAACTCTGCATACCCAATGAGATACTGGGCCTTCATCTTTACTACACAGCTACAAAGGTTACACAGCCTACCTACTCTCTTGGGAGGGATAATCAGGAAGATGCATAAAGTAAAACAAACGTAAGTAAAGACACTATTGTATCTTCTAAGCAATCCACATCTTAGTTCCTGTCAGACATATATTCCTGAAGCTAGTGGACGTTATATGAGTTGTGGACCACACACAGTTACAGTTGTTGCAATTACAATTAATATACTAAAGAATTAGAGCTGAGGAACCTAAGGACATGAAATAATGAGTGATTCTGCTCTGCTTGATCAAGAACAACTTCTTGGAGGTGAATATGCAAATGAAGGGAAAGACTCAGATTCAAAGACTGAAATGAAGGTAGGAGCTCTGATTGAGGAGAAGGACTGGAAGAGGGGACACTTAAACAGGGAGAGACAGCAAATAACTGGCTACCTGGAGAGCTGTGAAATATACTGATCTCCATGATTCTGGGATAGAGGCAGGGGACTGCAGAGAGGGAACGGTGCAGGGGTTCTGCAGGGAGGCTCCTGGGGGGGGGCAGAGCAGGTGATGCCAGTGATATTTCAGATTCTTACAGCTGCAGGGTTGTAGGAGTTGCTGTTTAAGTACACACAGGGCCATCCATCTACCTCAGCAATTTAAAGCCTTGGTGTAGGCAGACACAGGGACTGGGGTTTGATCCTTGGTGTGCTGTGCCCACCCTGCCACTGGGGCGTGCTGAGACCACAACTGAGACTCGGGGTGGTGGCCCATTCCTGTAATCCCAGCACTTAGGAGGCTGAAAACAGGAGGGCCGGTACAAGTCTGATCTGTGTATTGAGACCCTGTAGACCCTGTACCAAATACATTTAAAAAAGTAACAACAGCAACAAAGAAATATACTGGGTACCAAGTAGATGGAGTACTAAGAAATATAGAGGTTGTGACACTAGATGACTGGAAAGTTTTCAGTTCTAGGAAGCCCTCAGATGTACTCTATTTTTTTTTTTTTGTCTTTTTGAGACAGGATCTTGCTATGCAGTTCAGTCTGACCTTGAGCTCACTTTTGTAGCCCAGGCTGGTCTCGAACTCACACTGATCCTCCTGTCTCAGCCTCCCGAGTGCTGGGATTACAGGCATGCGCCACCACGCCCGGCTGTACTCTATTTTTAAAAATCAATTCTGTGACCATAGGCAATATTTATTGACACACTTCCTTCTACAAATTTTTTAATGAGGAGAGAAACAATTCTGAATTGTTCCTTTTTTTATTCAGCAAGCATTGACAGTTTCGAAGGTTTTAAAAGTGTGGTGGGTATTGTTTTCAAGTACCTGCTGTTGTTTTGAACTAGGTCATGATGTGTGTTTTCATGTGTTGATTTACTTAAAAATACTGGGATAAGATGGTCACATGTTTACACATACACGCAAGGGAAGCCCTGAATTGTACCCTAATAACAACAGGGTACAATTTCCCCCTTTTAAAATAAAATAGCCACCAGTAAAATATCCTAAACAGCTACAATAAGCTGTCTTTTAAGGCTTATACCTTCAGAGAATCTACAGGTATGTTTTGGTTTAAGTAGATGTGGGTTTTATTAAGTCAAACTGATATTGAAGATAAGTTAGGGTAATTCAACATTTGGGAAGGATTTAGCTAGGGATTCTCTAAAATAGTTAACTCCTCCAGTGCAATTAAAAATCATTTTATTTTGTATCTTAATTATGGTCCTTAAAATGTAAAGTAAGGGGTGACTATGGAAGTGTGAGGGTAAGAAGAATAGATATTCAACCAAGTGATGAGAACATTTTCTTAACAGTTCTAGCCAAAGAAAATCCTCCCTAGAGCAAGGCACCTGTGCGACTGTAGGATCTTAAGGTTTCTCAACGAACTGAATTTTCAGTTCAGGTTCTAAAGCAAAGGGGGAAATAAAAAAAGCTTTTCAAATGACACCATGTGGTTTGCTGAGTCACTTGTCTGACCTGGCTCTCGTGCTTTGAAGATTTAAGAGTGATATTTGCAAAGAAGACCCAAGAGCTGTGAGTAAGACTACAGGTCACTTGGTAGGGAGGGCACAGGCGTGGGTTAAGCAAAACATTAGAGAGACTGCGCATACATCTACTCTCCTGCAGTGTAGTCTTCATGGTTACACGTGTGAGATAACCCCGTGGTGTATCCAGAAGTTAACTGATTTTTCTTTCACCAATTTGGGTCATGGGGGGCTGGAGATCCTCCAAGAGTGACAAAGTTGCAGGAAGATAAGAATGGAAGGTGGTCTTGGTGATTTTACACTTGAGCTCCTTTGTGGGAGCAACTCACATTCTTACTAAGTATGTATTATCAAATAGACTTAGGAGTCCTGGTTTAGAGATTCATTTAGAAAAGAAATCCAGAGGAAAGACAACTAACATGTGGATAAACAGAAGAAATAAGTTGTTTATGCAGTCCCTGTTCTCTTGCAGGCTCTAGACAGTGTGAATCAATAGCTTTGCTCATCTGTTTACTCATAATCAGCTCACCATTTGCATCACCAACAGCCTTCTCAAATAAAGGATCCTGGTGTCACAGATGTCTCAGGGCTTTCCACATAAGGGCTGGACAAGTCTCACTGGAGAGAGAAGCTTTATTTCCCAGTTCTCTTTTCCTTGCCTCATAGGATTAGACTGGTGCTTTACTATATGGGTGCTACAAATGCACAAACTACATTTATGTTTCTATGTAAAATAGTCTTAGAATAGTATCCAATTAGAAATTACCCTAATAAGTTAGGCCTGTTACTTTCTGGGCTGACATCAAGAGAGATGGCCAGCCATTTCCATGTCCTGTGAAACTTTGGGCTGGGATCAGATGGGGAAGACAAGACCCATGGGTGAGAGGGGGCTGCATGGGTGGGACTCCTGACACTTTTCTTTCACACAGGAGGGGATATCTTCAGGGCACTGTGAAGCCAAAGGCTACACATAACCACTAGGCCTCTGAGGCTCTCCTGGTTTTCTCTCTTCTTGTCCTTTTCCCTTTCTCCTACTGGTCCAGTCTGGATAGCTTCTGTCCCCTTATTTCTGACGCTATAGCAAGCCCTCCCAGAATGACTGGGTCTAATAAGCAGACTCAAGGGCTATCTTTAAGACCATAAATGAAAGTTAAGCCACCTGGGTATGTGACCCTATCATAAGGCTCCTCACTTCCTCCTTCTCCCCCTCCATACCTCCACCAGAAAACTGGACTCTAACACTCCCTATTTGATTATCCTGACACCATCCTTGACACCACCCCTAGCTCCAGGAGGTAACTCTCCCCTAATAATTCTTCTTGAGGGGCCCTTACTTATGCAAGAGAAACACCTACAGCATGTGGAGTGGTACTCCAGTCTTTAAAAAAATTTAAATTGAAAACTGAGCTGAGATACCATTCTTCTATCTGACTTAATTAGCCTGTTTTGGAAAAAGAAAAGTATTGGTTTGTGCTATCATGTCTGATAAGCCCTTAGTAGGAGCAAGAGTTTCTCATCATTTATATGTATGCCACCCTCACATAAGCCTATGTGTGTGTGTGTGTGTATATATATATATATATATATATATATATATATATATATAATCCTTCCCATCTACCTCCCCAATACATATCTTTGTGAACTAACGGCCTCCAGACACTTACTTTATTACACAGATTTGTTATGTGGCAAACATCGCCAACACACCAATTTAAAGTTTATACATGAGGTGGCAAATGTCAGAAATAAATGAAAAAGAAAATCCCAGTACCTGGCTTGGTTCTGATATTTACACTGAAAATGAAATTTCCTATCTCTAGATCATGACGGGGAAAAAAACCCTTAGTTTAATATTGGCTTTAAAATATTTTATTTAATATCTCTACACAGACTCTTCCCATTCATCATATGCCTTATAATTTGGCCTAAAAATAGTCTGTTAAGTGGGTATGACACATCTTTTATACAATGCCAAGAGCACAAAATTTGTTTTGTTTTTATGTAACTGGTGAGTTTCTTCTGTTATTTATTTTCAAGTTGGGAATATTTTTATTATAAAAGAGGCACCTACAATTGCAAAAGCTGAAACTCCATATCTCTATAACTTCTTAGAGAGAACTCTAGTCATCAGTGGGTGTAAGAAAAGAAACCCTTCCTAATAATTTTTTTTAAAGTTTCTTCTTTCCCTAGCTGAAATGAGCAATTTCAGTTTGTCTATATGCTTTCAGGAGCCTTCAATCGGAGGAAACGAAATTCCATCTATGTCACCGTGACTTTGCTTATTGTGTCCATGTTAATTCTCACGGTGGGCCTTGCTGCAACCACCAGGACCCAGAATGTGACTGTTGGAGGTTATTATCCGGGAGTTATTGTAAGTACAAAAAGCTGACGTAGGTCTCTGCAGCTTGCTGGTTGCACAGATACTTCGATGGTTTTCAATTCTGTTCGAGTTTGTAGTGTTTGTTCAGATTTCCAACTCATAGCTTTTTTTTTCCTACAAGAATGGCAACTCTTGGCCTGTTAAGAAAACAACTGGACTGAGACTCACAAGAATTTCAGTGCCATTCCTAAGTAGTGTGATCCTGAACAGGTCATCTTATTTTTTAGTACCTTGAATTTCCAGTTTAAGAGGTGTTTCTAGCTGGCAGTGTTAACTCCAGGCTGAGAACCTTTCTTTCTCATCATATGCTTTCCTATATGTGATAGAGGTCATTTGATCTTCCCTGAAATCCAAGAATCCTGATTGGAGAACCAATAGGCCTCATCTTCAGATGATCCTTCATCTCTGTTAGGAAAAAAACCATATGGACATTATGCTCCTAAAGTGTGTTACTCATTTATAATATGCACATGTACATAAAACTTACACAAATAATGAAAATGCAAACATTTGATGAAAAGGAAATAATAATATTCAGTATTTCATACAAACTAAACGAAATGTTACAGGGTAATGTAATATGCACTTAGTATGAAGTTAGTCATTAAAGACAGTGGCTATAAATATTTCAGATGACCCACTAAATCATTATTGATACTTTTGGTTAGTTTCTTATTAGATTTGATTACATTGTCATTCGAATCATTGTTTGGTTGTTGTTCAGTCTCACAATGTGGCTGATAAAAAGTTCACCCCGGAATTTAGAAGTACTGGCTCTGCCACTTTGCCATTTTCTCGCTGCTCATGTGTGTGTACCTTAGTAAGATCATCTTCAATTTGTGATTTTTCATAAGAATCCCTCCAAGCCTCTTGTGCCCTTAGTTGGAACTACTTTAGTTGAAACTTGATGGTACAGTCTGGGTAAGACATGAGATGGCCTACTATCAACCCTTTCTTGCTTCGAACTTGCCCTCTTCCCAGATGGTAGCTCACTTGATCATCTGACATTCACATCAATGGTGGATGCTAGTTAATGCAATTTATTGAACAGTAGTGACACCTAATTTCTTTTCTTTTTTTTTTTAAAGACAAGATCTTTCTATGCAGTTCAGGCTGGTCTTGAGCTCACTATGTAGCCCAGGCTGGTCTTGAACACATGGCAACACTTCTGAGTGCCGGGATGACAGGAATGCATCAACACACCTGGCTCTTCCTATTTTAGATGAACAATAAATAGAAAATAGATGTTCTAGAGGTTTCTTGCCATATTCAAGAAGATTGTTTTACCCACACCTGGAATGCATGCAGTTCATTCTGGATGTAGTCTGAATTCACTAGATTTAAAAATTCTCATTTGCCAGCCTGGGCAACACAGGGAAAGCCTGTGTCAAAAACAAGAACAAGGACCAGAGAGATAGCTCAGCTGTTTAAGTCTCTGCCTGGAAAACCCAAAGGCCCGAGTTCAATCCCCAGTACCCCCCAAAAAACTTCCCCAAAGCCACCTCCATTCAGGTTTATGGACACTGCTACTGAATCCAAAAACCTAATTTTGAAGGTTGGATCTTATTTTAATATCAATTAAATAGCTTCCCAGTTGTAATTGCTAAAGAACAGAACTGAAGCTTAGGATGGTTCTGATTTTCCATTAAGACAACAAAGAGTAAAGATTATTTGTTGTTGTTGGCTTGTCTCCGCCCCCTCTCTCTTTTAAGACATTAAGGGTTGGAGAAACAAAAGGGAGAGAGGATTAGACATGATGCCTTTGACAAGCTAGTGTTGTCCATTCCATACCCACTCTGTTCAGTACTCCTTGGGAAAGAGGGGCTTGGTGCGGGCTATCTGGGCTGCAGCCCTCAAGAGCTGAAGGCTACCTAAGGAAGTTCTTTTTCAGCTTTTGGGCAGGCAGGGTATCCCAGTTGGAGGCATGTATCCCACAGGCAGCCACTGCTATTCAGTGTCCTTTGTTAAACATGTGATATGAAAACACACCTAGTCTACTTCCTGTGGTGAGGCAAGAATACCAGTCGTCAGCAGAATTGAGTTTTATTTTTAAACACAAGCAAAGGAGGAGGAAGGAAAAGAGGGGTTACGAGAACAGTTTGGTGGCTTCAAAAAGCAATCTATAGGGTCTGTGTGACTTTGTGTGCTTCAGGTAGCTGCATTAGTGAAATATTTCTGACTGATGAGCAAATTCTCAAGCCAAGATTTAGTCTACATGGGTGAGGGGAAGGCATATTCTATGTCATTTAATGGTACAAACTCCTGTTCATGAACAGTGCCTGTGAACCTTTTTGTAGAATATCTGACTGTGGGGTGGATAGGCTGGAATACGTTAACAAAGGAAGGAGGGTGCATGATTGTTATTATTTAAGTACCTGATGTTCAGCTAGCACTGGACGTTGAAGCAGTAAGGGCATTTGTCTGATATGTGGGTTTCACTAAAAGCTAGCATGGAAGTGTTAGTAGGAGAGCCTTCCTGAGTGGACAGTGTGCCCCCATGGATTAACCTTTAAATTTCATCGCATCATAGCTCCTGTAGATCGCTTCATTAAAAAATTGGTTTTAATGATAGAAAATGAAGGGGAGAAAAGATCAGATTGAAAAGTTGAAAAGCCCATTTGAGTTTATAGGTCAGACCATGTGATAGCAAATACAATTAGTACTCCTAGCTCTCAAACAGTAAATATTAGAAAATCCAGATTTGTTGGGCAGTAGAGTGTTTTCACTACCTGAATAGTTTGGTTATTAGGTAGCTATTACATAAACTCTAAGGCAGTAGTCATTTCCCCCAGGTATGAAAAAGAACGGCCTGGTGAACTTCTGCAAAATGCAGATCTCCTCCCTCCTAAGAAATTCTGATTCTGGGTAGACCCTATGAATCGGAATTTTCTTTTAATGAGCTAATCTTTGGTTGAAAAAAAAACATATATTAAATATAAATTTTATTTATTTATTTATTTATTTATTTGGTACTAGGAATCAAACTCAGGACCTTGCCCTTGCAAGGCATGCACTATGCCACTGAGCCATATCCCAGGTCCCTATTTCTTTATTTTTGAGACAGAATCTTGCCATGTAGTCCAGGATACCCTTGAACTCAAAGCAATCCTCCTGCCTCAGCCTCTTAAGTGAAAGGACTACAGGCATGCAGCACTACGTAGGGGTAAATCTATATTTTAAGAAGAAGTACCCCAGGGAACTCTAACTTAGGTGGAACAGCAACCAATTAGAAAATTAAGACACAAAAATACACTTAGCAATAAGACCAGAAGGAGCATAATGTAGCATTTTAAGATTCTATACTGTCCAATTAGTCTCTTTGAGTATAAATGACCATTGTAGAGATCTGCAAAAAATATGAATGTTATTCAGAACTCTACTATATTGGACTCTAATTAAACGTGTTAACAATACATGAGAATTTAAATTTTGAAAACAGACAAATTAAGGAGAAATTATTAGATCTATTCTGTAGCCTTGCTATACAGTTTATCTAAATATTGCTGTCATTTAAAATATAATTAATTCAGTTTGCATAACTATGCCAAGTGAGTATTTGCAGAAGCATTTTGTTTTGCCATACCAGGCGCATTTATCCAGTGAGGTACATTACAAAGGATGTTAGCATGCTCTGCTTAGCTAGAAAGTAGTACTTGGTGTCATCATTCTAAGACACATAGGCACAGATGCATCATTAAAAGATGTGCTAGCCGGGCGTGGTGGCGCACGCCTGTAATCCCAGCACTCGGGAGGCTGAGGCGGGAGGATCGGTGTGAGTTCGAGACCAGCCTGGGCTACAAAATTGAGCTCAAGGCCAGACTTAACTGCATACTGAGACCCTGTCTCAAAAAGACAAAAAAAAAAAAAAAAAAAAAAAAAAAAAAAAAAAAAAAAAAAAAAAAAAAAAAAAAAAAAAAAAAAAAAAAAAAAAAAAAAAAAAAAAAAAAAAAGATGTGCTAATGTGTACAGGCTGAGCAGTAGGTTTTCAAAAAATTAAAACTTACTGACTGTAGAAGTAGCAGTGCAAGTCAATGGGAAATGTTACATTGCCTTATTGAAAATTTCACTTTGATTTCATTGATTTTTTTTTTCTTTTTGAGACAGGGTCTCGCTATGCAGTTGAGGCTGGTCCTGAGCTCACTTTTGTAGCCCAGGCTGGTCTCGAACTCGCACCAATCCTCCTGCCTCAGCCTCCCGAGTGCTGGGATTACAGGCGTGAGCCACCACACCCGGCGATTTCATTGATTTTTTAAGTGATACTTATCAAACTTATATTCAAGCTGCTTATCATTTCTGGCTATTACACTTATTTAAGTGAATTTGTTCCATGAGCACTTTAATGATCTAAACCTAATTCAATAAACAGTTTCTGTGGCATAAGTAACAATAAAAAAATGACAAAAACAAAGAACTGACAAAGAAAATCAAATTGGCTTAAGATCTTTACTTATTCCGAGACATTCCATTCCAGAAGAGTTCTGGTGAGCTTTCAACTTGGAGAGCCTAGAAGGCCAAGCACGACTTGGACTTGTTGCATGAGTCTGAAAAGTCCAGGTGATGGTGCATGAATCCGTGAACAGTGGTGAAGGAGGTTGCTCCTTCACTCTAAACTTATTATCTGGGATCCAGAACAAGGCCTCCACATGTGTTTCCTAAGCAACCCAGAAGATGGAGTTGGCTCCCTGATCAGTGGGGATAACTTTTCATTTTCACATCTGCTCCTCAGGTGGTGTGCTGCTAGGGTACGCGCTTGCCTCAGTTTTCTTTCCGGAGAGACACCAGCAATTTCTGCTCCATGGGATGACTGGAAAGCACACGAGAATAGACAAGGTTGTTAGAAGACAAAGACAACAGGGACAAGCCCAAACAGTCAGCAATCTAGAAACCTCTAGGTTAGAGCAGCTTCAGCCTCACATGTAAATACGTCTGTAAGAAAAAAGAAAGGCTTATTTTTTTCAAAACCGTTTTGGATAGTTTTAATGGTTAGGAAATATAAAAGAGCTTGGAATCATCAGCTTTCAGAGTTTATTGTGAATTAGATGGAAACTTTTCCCACTTTCTACGGAAAATATTTCTAAAATCTAAGTTACAACTAAAATCTAAATTCCTAACTTAAGTACATTTTAAAATTGAGACATCAATCATATTTGACAACTTTTACAGGGCCACAAATTTCTAACCTTCACTGGTTCCCTGTTGCTTCCTTATCATGCCATGCAAAATGCTCAGCAAATGCCCTCAGCTTGGTTTCTCATGACTTCCCCTATGCTAAGACTGTCACAGACTCCTGAACATGCCTTCCGTTCTTTTGCTTTGGTGCAGTCATTTGTATAACTCCCCAAATGTCTTTCCTGCTGTCTACCTAAACATACTCTGTTCAAGCTTAACATACAGACACAGCAGGAACATTTCTCAGTTCCTGGGGTTCACAGCGATGTCTTATTATAGATTCCTCCTACTCATGCATGGTTCTGGAAAATTTTCTCATGTTTTGCTTTATGTTATCTGTTGAGCTATATTCTCACTTACTTTAGTTTATACAGGTTTACAGTCTCTTATCTGAATCATTGGGCCAGATGTCACTCAGAATTTGCACTTGTCTTTTGCAAATATTTTTCAACACATACCATATATTATCTAACAGTCCAGCAGGGCTGTGAGAAACAACCCATAATACCATATCTTCATATCTGTAATGAAATGTGATTTTTTACTTTAAGTGAGGTAATGATTATAAAATAATCTCACATCAGTTCAAGATGAGTCTGTGATGCCATGTTAGTTACCAGAAAATCTTTTTGTTTTGTATGAGTTTGTACATTTTGAGATTATGGAAAGAGATTGTGAACTAGTCTAACAGTAGGTCTAATTACATTGTGAGCTCCTCCAGTCTGAATCTCATTGGTCTTGGTGTCAGATTCCACTACAACTTCTTGTCTCCAAACCACAGATCCAGCACTGCCTGCCATGGAACAGGTGTCAAAATGACACTTTTTAAAAGAATAGTTCTTCCGCACCTCAGTCCTGGGCATCCAGGGTGGTGGATGAACATAGGCAGAGATAATGAGGTGAAGTCCAAGAAGAGCCCTTGAATTTGACTTAGATTTCTAATTATTTGTCTTTTTTCTTCAAAAAATGGAGGGTAGCCCAAAACAAAGCAAACAGGTTATTAGTTCAGGTAGTCAGGAATCATGATAGAGATCCGAAGGTCTGAACGCTACATGAGTCCATGAAGTTCTTGATAGGAGACTAGAGAGCTGACATTTCTGAGGTCTCAGGAGAGAAAGTAGATGATTAGAAGAAGCAGTGCATTTCAGGAAGCTCTGTGGGTTCCCTTCTTTATGTCCAACCCCTCAGCTCTGTCTCAAGTAATATTTTTCCATCCCTGCAGAGTCCTTATCCTCTAAGGGACAGCAATGAGGTCTTTTTCACTTGCAGATTACCAATGCTGGCCACAAGGCAGCAAGATGTGGCTGAGAAAGAACACCAGCTGTTAGGGGACCACAGGGTTAGTCCTGGCCCTCCTATGAACTTGCTCTGACAATAGGAGGATCCTTACATTTCTCTACTCCACCATTTTCTTGTTTAACACATTGGAATGATATTAACTGCCAAAGTCCAGAACATTCCTGTGATCAAAATGAGGAGCACTTGCTTCTTTTATATAAAATGCTTCAAATGTAACCTTTTTAGTGATCAGTGAATTCATCAGCTTGTCATTCACACAAGTGAATTCTTCCAGCTGGGACTCAAGAGACAACTATTTCTCTGTCTACTGAAATCTACCTATCATCTGAGCCATATAAAAATGTCTTCTGCTTCTTGAAACCTTAAAACATTTATTTAGCAGCCTACTTCATGCACGTCATGGTGCATACTCTATCTCACTTAATTCTCCCAGCTGCACTGCATGATAGACGCTATTACGATGCCCACATTATAGATGAGGAAACTGAAATACAGTATAGTGAAGAAACTAGACCAGTGGCACACAGTCTGTAAATAGCAGAGCCAGGAATATGCCAGAGTAAAACATTCTCTATTCTTGAGGCACTTTGTTTTTACCTCCTGTGGTCCTTAATCCAGTCTGTCTCTCCCTCACAACAGTGTGAGCTGTTAGACAGGAGGGGCTGTGTTTTCTTATACATTTGACATAAAAGTATTCAGTCAATATTGGAAAAATTGAATGGATTGGAATGGAGTAGAATAGAAGGAAAGGGAATGGGGAAACTGGATGAAGCAATGGGATGATCTGGAATTCCCCATTGTGGAGTATGTCTTTCCAGTCAGTTCCATAAGTGTTAAACCACCTCTCCTAGTAACTGCTATGGAGAGTTATTTGAGAGCATCAGAAATAGCCACTGTTGGGCTAGGGAGATAGCTCAGTGATCTAACTGCCTGCCTGACAAGCTCAAAAACTCAAGTTCAATCCTCAGTTCCGCATGCCATGCTGGCCACCAAAACCTGATGTGGTGCTGCATGCCTGTAATCCCAACAGTGGGGTGGCTGAGACAGGAGGATCACTATAAGTCTAAGTTTTGTAGCAAGACCCTATACTATATAAATAAATAAATAAATAAATAAATAGGATTTTTTTTAAAAAAAGAAAAGAAATAGCAAGTGTCTTTGCTTCCTGTGTTAGGGGGAAAATAAGGTTCAGGACATATTCTATGAATATGTGTAGAAACTAATGAATGGGTAAAAGACTTATTTTTCTTCTAAGAAGTTGCCTTTGAATTTCTGTGCATCCTTAAAAGTGGCCCAGAGTGCCCTAAGCATACACTATTCATGAAATTCCTCCTAAAAAATAAAAACTGTGGAATATACTGGAGAGGGTGATAAGATAGAACACAGAAACTCTCTTATTGTGAAATAGAGCAAATAATGATAGAGTTTTCCAGCTCAAATTGAGTTAGAGTTGTTTAAAAGTTAAATATCTTTAAAATAGTAATAATATTTATATCACCATAGTATTTACTGAGTAATTACAGTGTGCCAGGAACTGTGCAGCGTTCTTTCATCTTGGCACATTTTCATGAAAGCCCTATGAAGTAGCCACTCAGAAGGATCCTGCTTTAGAGATAAGGAAACAGGCTTAGTAATCTTTCTGTTCAAGGTTGTGCAGACAAGCAGAAGAGCTGGGGTTGTAAGCCAGGCTTAGTATGACAACTAGATTTTAGATAGTTTACCTTATAGCAACACAGTTGCACTATATTTCAAGTAAGATGGGGTGGGACATAGTTTAAATATTGAATCAAGATCTTCTTAGTGGATCTTGGAAGGCATGGGGCACAGCTTCATGAGCTTCACTGTCTGTTTCTTGAGAGCGATGGCTAGCTGGGTGACTGGCTCTATAGATGGAGTCACTGAAAATTTGCATTGATTCTTGCCTTTTGTTCTCTTTTGTTTCTTTTCCTTCCTTCCTTCATTCCTTTCCTTCTTCCTTCCTTGCCTCCTTCCTTCCTTGCCTCCTTCCTTCCTTCCTTCCTTCCTTTTTTCCTTCCTTCCTTCCTTCTTCCTTTCCTTCCTCTCTTT
>PVJA010028426.1:0-27608 GCA_004027025.1 Myocastor coypus | reverse complement strand
AAAAAAAAAAAAAAAAAAAAAAAAAAAAAAAAAAAAAAAGACAAAAAAAGAAATTTAGTGGCTCCGGCCTTATCTTTGTTGCCCAGGATTGCCTTTGCTATACTAAGTCTTTTCTGGTTCCAAATAAATTTTAGGAATGATTTCTCTAGGTCTGTGAGGTATATTGATGGTACTTTGATAGGGATTGCATTAAATCTGTATAACAATTTAGGGAGTATGGCCATCTTGACAATGTTGGTTCTTCCTATCCAGGAGCAGGTAATATTTTTTCCATTTTCTGAAATCCTCTATGATCTCTTTTTTCAGAGTACTGTAGTTTTACTTCTTTAGTGAGATTAATTCCTAAGTATCTTTTTCCATGGTGCTATTGTAAAAGATATTGTTTCTCTAATATCTCTCTGTGTGTGTTTGTTATCTGGGAATGCTGTTGACGTTTGGGTATTGACTTTCTATCCTGCTATGCTACTGAATTTGCATATTAATTCTAGTAGCTTCCTGGCTGGTAAGATGGCTCAGCAGTCTAAAGTGCCTGCTAAGGCAAGCTTAGGCAACACAGGAACTGCAGTTCAATCCCTGGCATCACATGCTGCGCTAGCCCCACACCCAGGGCAGGTTGAGTCAGCCATAAAAAAATAAATAAATAAAAAATTCTAGTAGCTTCTTGGAGGAGTTTTTGGGACTTCCAAGTAGAGTATCATGTCATCTGCAAAGAGTGCTAGTTTAACTTCTTCTTTACCTATTCTTACTCCTTTTATTTCTCTCTTGTCTAATGGCTCTAGCTAATGATTCAGAACTATGTTGAATAGGAGCAGTGATAGAGGACATCCTTGTCTTGCACCAGATTTGAGAGTAAACAACTTCAGTTTTTCCCCATTTAGAATTATGTTAGGTGATGGCTTTTATCAGATTGAGATAGAGGCCATCTATTCCAATTTCCTGTGGGACTTTGAACATGAATGAGTGTTAGACTTTGTCAAAAGCTTTTTCTGCATCAATAGAGATGATCATTTGGTTTTTGGATTTGGCTCTGTTGATATAGTGTATTACACTTATAGATTTGCATATGTCAAACCAGGGATGAATTCTACCTGGTCATGATGTATAATCTTCTTAATGACTTGCTGTATATTCTATCTGTGAGTGTCTTATTGAGGATTTGTACATCTATGTTCATGAGAGAGATTGGCCTATAGTTGTCTTTTGTAGTTGTATCTTCCTCTGGTTTTGTTATCAGTATAATACTTGACTCCAGGAATGATTTTAGGGGATTGTTTCCTTTTTCAATTTCATTGAAGAGTTTGAGGAGCTTTGGGATTATATCATCTGTAAGTTTCTTGTAGAATTCAACTGTGAATCCATCAGGACCTGGACTTTTCTTTGTCAGCAGGTTTTTCATTACATTTTGTATTTCATTGGCTGTTATTGGGTTATTGAGAGTTCTTTTTTTTTTTTTTTAAGAATTTATTTTATTTTTTCTTGTTTCAGAACTTTTGTTTATTTATTTTTATGGCTGGCTCAGCCTGCCCTGAGGGCAGGGCTGGCACAGCATGTGGTGCCGGGGATTGAACCGTGGTCCCTGCAGCTGCCCAAGCTTTCCTAAGCAGGCACTTTAGACCACTGAGCCATCCTGCCGGCCCCAAGAGCGTTCTTATATCTTGATTGAGTTTTGGTAAATTGTGCCTTTCTAGGAATCTGTCCATTTTCATCTTTGTCAATTTTGTGAGAGTAAAGATTCTCAAAGTAGCCATTAATGATTTTCTCAATCTCCACTGGGTCTGTGGTAATTTCACTCTTTTCATTCCTTATTGCTTGAATTTGAGACTTCTCTTTCCTTTTTTTGATGAGGTTAGCTAGGGGCTTATCAATTTTACTTAATTTTTCAAAGAACCAGCTTTTTGATTTGTAATTCTTTGTATTCTTCATCTCTATTGAATTAATTTCTCTAATTTTTATAATTTCCTCCTGTCTTTGGGCTTTGTTTTGTGGAACCAGGAGTCAAACTCAGGACCTTGCACTTTCCAGGCAGGCACTTGTGCCCCTGAGCTATCTCCCTGACCTCCCTGTCTTTGGGCTTTGGGTTTGGTTTGCTCTTTTCCATATGATAGAGGTATACCATTAGAGTATTTATTTATTCCCATACACTATTTTCTTAATGTGTGAGTTCAGAGCCATAAATCTGTTTCTAAGAACTGTTTTTATTGCATCCCATAAGTTCCCATAAGTTGTGTTTGAATTTTCATTAAATTTTAAATATGGTGTAATTTCTTGTTTAATTTAATCTGCAGCCCATTGGTAGCCGAGAAGGGTGCTGTTTAATTTCCATGTTTATGGAGTTTTCATGGTTTCTTTTGTCATTTACTTAACAGTTTCATTGCACTATGGTTTGATAATATGCACAGGATAATCTGTGTTCTTGCATATACTAAGCATGGCCTGTGAACCGGTATGTGGTCTATTTCGGAAAATGTCCCATGTGTAGCTGAAAAAAAGTGATTGGGAGGACTTGAAGCACTCTGCTCCATGCTTTTGACTTCATAGTTTGTGAAAAGAAATCTGCCATTATTCTGATGGGTTTTCCTTCAAATGTAATATGTTTCTTTTCTCTAGATGCTTTTAGTATATTGTTCTTGTGCTGGATATCTGGGATCTTGACTACTCTATGTCTGGGTGTGGTTTTAATTGGGTTGATGTTATTCGAAGTTCTGTATGCTCAGTTATCTGAATGCCAGAATGTTTTACCATATTTGGGAAGTTTTCTGCTATTACCTCTGTCCATATTCTTTTTACACCATTTGCATTGACTCCTTCTTTTTCAACACATATTATTCTCATGTTGTTCATCTTTGCATCATCTTACAGATGTTGATTATTTTTTCTTGCGTCCCAGCTGTTTTTAAGAGATCCTTTCTTACCTTTTCATTAGCTGCAACAGTGTCTTCAAGATCTGAAACTTGTTGGGCCTGGTGGTGCACGCCTGTAAACCCAGCACTTGGGAGGCTGAGGCAGGAGGATTGCTGTGAGTGAGACCAGCCTGGGCTATAAAAGTGAGCTCAAGGCCAGCCTGAACTGCATAATAAGACCCTGTCTCAAAAAGCCATATATATATATATATATATATATATATGAAAGTATCTTCACTCTGGATGAGCTCAGACTTGGTAGATCTAGACCCAGTAAGCTGAGACACTTTGCTGGACCCCAATCTAGGAGAGTGTCTTCTCTCTTTTTCTCTTGTCTACAGGGGGAGCAGTAGGTAACTGGGTGAACTCATCTGCATAACTGCCTTAACCGTATAATCTCTCTTGGGTAAGAACTTTGATAGGTGCTAAGGGTGTAACTAAACCAAAGCTTTACACCAAGGAGAGAAGACACTCTGCTAGATCTGGGATCCAGCAAAGTGTATCAGCTTACTGGGTCTGGATCTACCAAGTCTGAACTCATCCAAATGTGCCTAGCTTGGGTCTTGCTGCTGTGTTCAGCTTCTTGCTGGTGTAGACTGTGGGAGTGAACCCTCACACATGCTGGTTTTGGGTTGGGTCTCAGGAAGATATGGTGGATGCAGACAGATTTCACATACACATGCCAGGCTTGGGCTGGTCCCGGAGAGGATCAGGAAGCGCAGCACAGATGGTCTCCCTTACGTTGGGGCTGGGCTGGGACTCAATATTCACTAAATTTTTTTTTTTATGGCTGGCTCAACCTGCCCTGAGGGCGGGACTGGTGCAGCATGTGGTGCTAGGGATCAAACCGTGGTCCTTGAAACCGCTTAAGCTTTCCTAAGCAGGCGCTTTAGACCCCTGAGCCATCCTAACGGCCCTCACTAAATTTTAATCTTAGTTTTTCATAAGGCAATTGGCTTTAATTTTCCTGTCAGATTACAGTTTAAGCAAAACTTTACTATAAAAAATTTCTCTAACCAAATGTGACTTTTAAAAATATGTGATTCAGTTATTTTTTGATGTTTTATTACAGAATTTTTTTCTTAATAGAAATTGTGCATTCAGCTTTCCCCTGATTTCTGAAAAAACTTTTATTAGTTATGTTTGTAGTATAATCATTACATTTGTTATAGGGAGAACATTATACTAATCTGGATGTAAATCAAATATGTAAGCTACTTAAGAGGAAGTTTTTGTATGTGTGAGGCCTGGATGGGACTCAGCATCTGTAGTGGCAGGCAAGTGCTCGACCACCGAGCACCCCACTGGGGTGGACACATTTGACTTTCCTGGGGGAGGTGCTGCTCTTAAATGGCACTGATACACAGCATGATGCTTAGGAGCTCCCAGGGTGGTTGATGGTATTAAACCTAAGAAAAGGTTTCTTGTCAGGTGTATAATGCATTTCAGAATAAATTCATTGTCTTCTTTTTATATATAATTGTCTTGATAGAGTAGCAGTTTGCAAGCTCTTTTTTTTTTTTTTTAATGGCTGGCTCAGCCTGCCCTGGGGGTGGGGCTGGTATATCATGTGGTGCCAGGGATGGAACTGTGGTCCCTGTGGTTGCCTAAGCTTTCCTAAGCAGACTCTTTAGACCACTGAGCCATCTCTCTGGCCCCTGTAAGCTCTTTTTAACTGTGTTTTGTTGTTGTTCTTTGTTTTTTTAATAACAGGGAAAGCAGTTGGGGAATTCAGTATGTGAAGCTGAAACAACCAGAGCACAGAGTGTCTCCTGAGCTCACCCAGGACCAGCTCTGACTGTGTCTCTTACATGCCTGGAAAGACAGAGATGCTAAGCAGCCTGATGGTGGCTAGGGCTTTCTTTCCAATCTAGTGTTTTTCTTGTCTGCAGAATGTGAGGTGGCACTAGATCCTCTTGGTTTGGTAGGTCACTTTTGAGGCCAGCCATCTTGGTGGTATGCAGGCTGAAAGATGAATGTAGTCTTGGAGTCCTCTTTGGAAGGCTTTTTCTCTCTCTCTCTTTTTAAAAAATGTATTATGGCCAGCTCAGCCTGCCCTGGGGGTGGGGCTGGTGCAGTGTATGGTGCCAGGGATTAAACCGTGGTCCCTGTGGTTGCCTAAGGTTGCTGAGGCAGGTGCTTTAGACCACTGAGCCATCTCACTGGCCCTGGAAGGCTGTTTCTGACCTCAGTAAGATGATGTTTGTTTTTCAATTCTGGAAGAATTATTTCTGTGTTTAAAGTGAACTTCATCTGAAACTGATGTTGCTCTACTAGTCTCAGAGTCAAATTCCTACAAACCTCCAAGTGAATTTTTATGATTACAGATATTTCCTAGGAATAGTAATGAATATAAAGAACAGTGAATTGAGGTTTTTGTTTGGATTAGAATTCTTATCTGAGCATTTTATTCCTCAGGTAGTTACTGTGGCTCTGCGATGTCCAAATGGGAGAATCCTGAGGAGAAGGTTTTTTAAGTCTTGTAGTTCACAGGTAAGTGGGAGAATTTGTATTGTGAGGGTTTTTTTTTTTTTTTTTTTTTTTTTTTAACTGAAGGTCAAACTAAGGTCTTTTGCATGAAGCTACATTCACAGCTCCCCCCCACCCCTTGTATTTAATACAGGGTCTACAGGGTCTCACTGCATAGATTGGACTTGTAGCAATCCGCCTGTGTTCAGCCTCCCTAGAGCTGGGATTACAGATGCGTGCTACCACGTCCAGTCTCAATTTTTGTCAGCATGTTCCAGGGGTGGGGCTGGCAGGATACGCCAGTGATCAAACCCAGGCTGCTGTGCTTTGCTTAAGCAGGTGCTTTAGTCAGTTAAGCTATCTGGCTGGCCCCACAGCCCTTTTTATATTATTATTATATTTAAAAATTTTGCAACAGGGTCTCACTAAGTCAGGTTGGGCTGAAACTTGCAATTCTCTTGCTGTGGCCTCTCAGAATATGGGTCACAGGTGTGGGATGAAACCTTTCTTACGCAGGTTTGGCAAAGTACACAATGGTCAGCTTTTCTGAGGTGTGATTTTTGCCTTCAAAGTTTGCTGAATTCTTCAGTTTAGTATAATTATTTCTTCTCCTTCTCTTTCTCCTCCTCTTCCCCTCCTCCTCCTCCTCCTTTTTTTTTTTTTTTTTACAGTACTGGAAATTGAAAATAAGGCCTTGTCCATTCTGGGAAAGTGCTGTACTACTGAACTGGATCTCACACCTCATTTATTCTGAAATAGGGCCTTGCTCAGTTGACTAGACTGGACTGAACTTATGTCCCTCCTTCTCCTGGCGTAGCTACAATTACACCACACCTGTTTATCACCTGTGTGTCTACTGGCATTCTAATCTTCTGAGCTCTGCCTAGAATCTCACATTAAGTTCAATTTATAGCATTCTAGGGCTGCTTCAGCTGCCATCTCTAGACCTTTGCAAACACCTTCCGTGGACCCATTCCAGAGGCTCTGGAATCATGTGGTGAGGTAGTGTCACAGCAACAGTTGCATTTCTTTGATACTGAAATCTGTCTTTGTTACTTTCTTGTCACTGAAACACAATAATCCATACCCATAAATTAAAGGAAGGGAAATTTTAGAGGCTTCAGCCCATAGTTTGTTGACTAAGGCAGGACAGCATGGCACAGGGGCATGGCAGAGAGCCATTCACAGCATGGGACACAGAATGTAGAGAATGTTACTTTCCTTTAAAGTCTAGATAAAGTTTCTTTGAAAGTTGTGCAAAATTCTGCCTCATTATTCCTAGGCCATTTCACAGTGTAAAATTATTAAAGTGATGCAAAGGAACACAAGTGTATATGGCATTTGGTTACAATGAGCTTTTTACCTTCTAGGTGTTGCTTACCTGGATGATGAAAACTGGGTACCATACACCCCTGTACAGCCTTTTCACTTCTTTTCCCAGAAGACTTCTAGAAGTAGAGGGAGGCTGGTCACTGGCTGATATAGGAATAACTATGGATACTCTGCTCATCGTGGGAGAGAAAGAAGAAAGCAACTAGTAAAGAGATTAAGAACTACCTGTTCTAAATAAAATTGTTTACATTATGGTCTAACTGTTCAATAATAGATTCATGTTAAAATCATACTGTATCTTGATTAAGCATAAGACAGTAGACTTTTTTTTTTGTCTTTTTGCAATAGGGACTCACTGTATAGTTCAGGCTGGCCTTAAGTTCACTTTTGTTACCCAGGCTGATCTTGAAATCACACTGATCCTCCTACCTCAGCCTCTCAAGTGCTGGGATTACAGGCGTGTGCCACCACACTTGGAAGACAGTAGACATTTTAAATGATATACATAATATAGTAATGTAAAGAATTTTAAAGGATTGTTCCTTGAATGTAAATTTTGGGATGTGCTATCTTATAGGAATAGGAATGGGGTAGCAAATGTATACAAGAAGACACTCAATTTATATTTCCTCCCAACTGCCATAACTACTTTCTTTCTTTTGGAGACAGGGTATCACTGTGCACTTCAGGCTGGTCTCACACTTGCAACGGTCCTCCTGCTTCAGTAGCCTGTATGTTGGGATCATAGGTGTGCATCACCACACGGGGCCCCCAACTGCCATCATTTTTTTCTGTTAAAAAACAAAGTCATAGGGCTTTGGTTTCTTTTTTCTTTTTTCTTTTTTTTTTTTTGAGACAGGGTCTGCAGTTCAGTCTCGAGCTCACTTTTTGTAGCCTAGGCTGGTCTTTTTTTTTTTTTTTAATTTTATTGTTTATTTATTTTTATGGCCAGCTCAGCCTGCCCTGAGGGCAGGGCTGGCGTAGCATGTGGTGCTGGGGATTGAACCTCCGTCCCTGCAGCTGCCTAAGCTTTCCTAAGCAGGCACTTTAGACCACTGAGCCATCCTGCCGGGCCCCTTTTAAATTTTATTTAAACCTCATTTTTTTTATTTGTGTTATGGCCAGCTCAGCCTGCCTTGGGGGTGGGGCTGGCGCAGCATGTGGTGCCAGGGATTGAGCCACAGTCCCTGGGGTTGCCTAAACTTCCTAGGCAGGCATTTTAGACTGCTGAACTATCTCTCTGGGCCCCTAGGCTGGTCTTGAATTCTCACCGATTCTCTTGCCTCAGCCTCCCAAGTGCTGTCGTTTTTGCTTTTTTTAAATTTTTATTATTATGGCGGGCTCACCCTCCCTGGGGGTGGGGCTGGTGCAGCATGTGGTGCTGGGACTCAAACTGTGGACCTTGCGGTTGCCTAAGCTTTCCTAAGCAGGTGCTTTATACCACTGAGCCATCCTTCTGGCCCAGTTTTTTTGCTTCGTAACCACACAACTTTACAATTCATTCGGACCTTTCAAAATAATGTTAATTAGGAATATTTATTTTACAATATTTGTGAAAATTAAAAACTGAAGCTCTTTAAGGCTTTAAAATTAAAACTGATGGGCCCGGCGGGATGGCTCAGTGGTCTAAAGCGCCTGCTTGGGGAAGCTTGGGCGGCTTCAGGGACCGCGGTTCGATCCCTGGCACCACATGCTGCCCCAGCCCTGCCCTCAGGGTGGGCTGAGCTGGCCATAAAAATGAGTGAATAAACAAACAAGGGTTCTGAAATAAGAAAAAAATAATAATAAATAAAATAAAAAATTCTAAAAAAAACAATAAAATTAAAACTGAAGTGTTCTAAGGCTTTGCTGTTCTTTTGAAAGGTACATACTACTGTTTATTTAACTGCAATGTCTGCAACATATTTGATTTTTACCTCGTATTAATTGCAACACGGGTGACAAAATTTCAGCTGGAAAACTATGAAAGCATTACAACAGTAGTAAATTTTTTTAGAGTATTTCAGCTTTTCCTTTTCATGTCTCAGTTACTTTTTACTTGCTGCTTGGACAAATATCCGACACTCAAAATGAAGGAAGGAGGGAAAGGCTTATTTAGCTCACAGTTACTGGAGGTTTTAGTCCATCCTCTGCTGGCTCTAAGGCAAACGCAGCGTTCATGGTGGTAAAAAACAATGAAGAGCGGAGGAGCAGCAGCAGTGGCAATGTGTATGAAGCCTCGCTCTCTTTTTGTTTACACTGACTGCAAAGATGAGCTTCTCCGAGAAAGTGGCAGTGGCTGCTGTGAAGGTCTGAGTTCCTCCAAGGAAGTGGCAAAGAAGCCTCAACCCCTTTATATACCCTTTCTGTGCCAAACCACTCTAGGGCATCCCTCCCTGCCCTTGGGTGGGGCCCCTCATGTCGTGGGGTGTGGAATGGCCAAATGGACCCAATCTCAAGTTGACACAGATCTATAATAGTACACTGGTGCACTATACTTACCATGTTCAAACTGAGTATAAAGGGCTATTAACTTTGTCATTCATTTTCCTCCATGTTCACTTCATTCCTTTTGATAACCTGACTCAAAAAATTTCAAAACCTTTTAAGTAAAAAAATAAAAAAAACCTTCCATAATCCTGTACCCAGAAATAAGCATTTCTAGCATGGTGATTGCAATTCAGGCCAACAAGCTTAGTACAACTTCATGAGAACCCTTAGTACCACCTGGCTAAGACGCCTGCAAGGAATCCTCACCCATCAGGATTTGCAATTATAAATGCTTTGGGCAGGGGCCTGGCGGGATGGGAAAGCTTGGGCGGCTTCAGTTCGATCCCTGGCACCACATGCTGCACCAGCCCTGCCCTTGGGGCAGGCTGAGCCGGCCATAAAAATGAGTGAATAAAAAAACAAAGGTTCTGAAACAAGAAAAAAAGTGAAAAAAAAAAAAAAATTCTTAAAAAAAAATGCTTTGGGCAGCTGGGGTTGGAGCTTGTTTGTAATGCAGCCATATGTTATGTAAGGATTTGGGTATTGATCAGTGAGGTGCTGCCATAACAAAATTCTAAAATATTGGAGTGACTTAGGGGCAGCACTAGACTTTGAGGAGTGCTGCTAGTGGAACCTTGAGGTACCTTAAAAACTAGATAAAAACAGACAAACAAAAAACCAGTCTGGCAAAGCTGCCAGGGAAGACATGGAGGAAAATGTTATTAGCTAAACAGGGACAGAAGTTCAGAAAAACCAACAATCACATGGAAAGTGGAAAATGCAGTTAGTGAATTAATTGGTCTACATTTGTAGTCAGAGTAGTGAAAATGCCACTTTATTTTTGGTGCTTACAGTAAAATAAGAGGGATGAGTTAAAGAAAGGATTGTTAGAAAACAACTGGGCTCACCTAGAAGAAGCCAGCTTCTCCATTTAACAAACAATGTTAAAATTAAATGGCTTCAGAGCAAAGAGCAAACCCAGGGCATGCTTAGGCAAACTTCAGTGAAAACTTTAGGCCTGAAAAGTGAAAATGTAGTGCTGTAGAGTAAGATTTGGAGAAAACTCAAAAAAAATTAAAAACAATTACTTGCTGGGTATGATGGCTCCCAAATGTAGGGCAGGTACCAGGGACTGCTGAGGCAGGATCACTAGTAGAGCCCAGGAGTTCAGGGCCAAACTGGACGGAAGATCTTGTTTCTAAAATTAACTAAAGTAAGAAAATAGTTACAGGGGCTGGGGAGATAGCTCTGTGGCACAAGTGCCTACCTGGCAAGTGGAAAGTTGTGAGTTCAAATCCCAGTCCTGAAGGAAAAGGAAAGGAAAAGAAAGAAAAAAAGAAAGAAAGAAAGAGAAGAAAGGAAAAGAGAAGGAAAGAAAAAGAAAAAAGAAAGAAAGAAAATAGTTAAATCAGTCACATCATGTGGTCAGCCTGAACTCCGGGAAATAAATTTTTTGATCCCCAAAATGTTACTGGCAAGAAATAAAGTGAGAAAAATGTTTTGCTATAAAGTTGTACTACCTTTCACATAAAGTAATTACAAAGGTGAGGCCAAAGGGGCTGGGGAGATAGCTCAATAAAATAAGTTCTTGCCTGGCAAGTGCAGGGTCCTGAGTTCAATCCCCAGTACCTTCCTGGCAGGAGCAGGACTGAGTCCAACTCTTGCCTAACGATTTCAGGATCACTCGTGGATTAGTAAGTTGTGCATGACTTTTGTTTTCAACAACTTTGAGCACAACTATGCCTTGGAATTGCCTGTCTGTCCCACAAGGGTACACTGGCTATGGGGAGTAGCCCTAATTTGTCCCGGTAAATGCGTGGGTCAGTTGTATTTGTGAGCTGGGGCTGGGGGTGTAGCTCAGTGGTGGACATCTTAACTAGTATATGCCTGGTGTTGGGCTCAAATCCAGGCACTGGGGGAGAGGGAAGCTCATGCCCTAGGAGTATCATCTATCCCTAGACTTAGACAACAAAATCTGGAACTTTGGGGCCCATTACTGTACTGGCATGAGGCCATTTGTACTCTTGGGAGGAAAGGAATCACTGGGGATCAGAGGGCAGCTGGGGAGCCAGCATGCAAGGCAGCACCGTTGCTTGCGCTGGGCATTCACTTTGTGCTGTTCCTACCATGCCAAGGTGGATGTCTGTGAAGTAGTCATGTTAGCTGGGCGTGGTGGCGCATGCCTGTAATTCCAGCACTTGGGCGTGCTGAGGCAGGAGGATCAGTGCTAGTTCGAGACCAGCCTGGGCTACAAAAATGAGCTCAAGGTCAGCCTGAGCTGCATAGTGAGACCCTGTCTCAAAAAGACCAAAAAAAAAAAAAAAAGCAATGGTGCATCCCTGCTTTGGTGATTATAAAGTACTGCACTTTGGCCCCATTTCTTTTTCTCCCTTTGTCTCTGATCACTTGTTCTGGTAGAAACCATGCTACCCAGTGGAGGGTTCACATTCCCAGAACCAAAGCCTTAGGCCAAGAGGCCTGTGTTATAGACAGCTTAGTTAGAAATTTACAGGCTGTCAGAGATTGGCCTTAAGGGAGTCAGTGCAGAAAACGAGCCACACCAAGACTGTGGCTGAAGGCCTATCTTAAGAGAGCCAGGTAGGCCTCATGATGAATATCCATGCCTCAATATCCAGTTGTGAGAACTGGTAAGCCTCCTTAGAGATAAAGAACAGCCAGAAATTATACTGTAGTTAGGACCACCTGGTCCAGCAAGCCCAGACATGCATCGGACACCTAGGTGGGTGACCAGACCATCTGGACCTGTATTTCCAATCCCTTGCAAGGAATGCCTTTGTTCTGAGATGATATGATGAGCTGAAGTTAATGATGCTCTCCAGATACCCTTGCTACATGCTTTGCTCTCCTAGTGAATCAACAGTAACTAAGCTACTATGCTTATAATTCTATAGGCTGATTGTAGTTCAGCTTATGTTAGAATTTTGTTGTATAAAATACCCCTAAAAGCTGGGTGTGGTGGCGCACATCTGTTATTCCAGCACTTGGGAGGCTGAGGCAGGAGGATCAGGGGAGGCTGAGGCAGGAGGATCAGTGTGAGTTCGAGACCAGCCTGGGCTACAAAAATGAGCTCAAGGCCAGCCTGAACCGCATAGTGAGACCCTGTCTAAACAAACAAACAACCAACCAACCAACCAAAAAAAAAAAAAAAAAAAAAACCCTAAGAAAAGTCACTGGCCACCAACTCAGGACCTTTCTTGGAAACCCAGCTCTTCTTTCCAATAAAATTCTTAACCTTCTCTTTAGGTGTACCACTTTGTTGTGAGACCACAAATTTGCACATCTAACAGCTGACAGGTTAGATGTTTCCATGTGACACCTAAGTGTGCACTGAGCTAATCCTCTAGCCCCAAGCATAGCTCAGACTGTGGGCCTGGCAGACGTCTTTCTTGTTGCTGCTGTTTGAGATAGGATCTTGCTGTATGGTTCCAGCCATCCTTGCTACGGCCAGTGCTGCTCCTGAAATTTCCAGTGGGGAGAACAGTGGAGGATGAAGAAACAGATAAATCAGAATGCACAAAGCTGGGATCAGGCAGTTCCCGTCTCCTGGTGGGAGAAAAGAGCTGCGTGAGGCCTGCAGTGCATGCCTTTATATAGTCAGCAGGTTGATGTCAGCTGAAACCCCTCTACTTAACTCCGTCACTTGGCTTGCCTCAGGCACCCTGTGCTCTCAGCACTGGCCTTGCTCTAGCCTGCACATATGACTGATCTCCAGCTCAGCCATTACCCACAAACCTCGAGTGCTGGGATTACAAGGTGCACCCTTATGCTGCACTCGGCTGACAGCAATCTCATGAGTCTTGGGTTAGGGGAAGCCAGCTCAGCTGCTCCTGTATTCCTGGTCCATGGCAACTGTGCAAAATAAAGGCTATTTTTAGTCACTGAGTTTTGGAGAAATTCGTTATGTGGCACTAGCTAATTCGTACAGAAAATACTAAGGGGGTTTCCCCAAATGATACAAAGTGTCCTTAGTATCCCGACAAGAAGTCGGGATAGATGTTCTTGGTTTTTGTAGGTGCTGATGTCTCCTAACCAGGGTTCCTTTCAAAGATTCAGTAAGCTTCTATTTTTCTGTTTTTTGACAATACTCAAATGCAAATAGAAATGCAAAAGAAAAAGGTTGGACATTTCTAAACTTACTTGTTTTATTTTTTTTTCTTGTTTCAGAACTTTTGTTTATTTATTTATTTTTATGGCCGGCTCAGCCTACCCTGAGGGCAGGGCTGGCACAGCATGTGGTGCCAGGGATCGAACCGCGGTCCCTGCAGCTGCCTAAGATTTCCTAAGCAGGCACTTTAGATCACTGAGCCATCCTGCCGGGCCCCTAAACTCACTTGTTTTGATCAGAGACTCACAGGCTCTAGTTTCAGTTGTTCACATACATTTCCAAGAAAAATCTCATTTTAACAGGACTAATTTTAGTACGTAAGTAGCTAAAATTTGTGGAATGCAGTCTCCCTATCACCAATTTCTAAAGCAAAAATCACTAGAACCATTTGGCATAACAATGCATATACTTTTTAAGAAAAATAAGTTGCATGTTAAAAATGATTTAAATATATTCTATTTATGCCGGGTGTGGTGGCGCATGCCTGTAATGCCAGCACTTGGGAGGCTGAGGCAGGAGGATTGGTGAGTTTATGACCAGCCTGAGCTACAAAAGTGAGCTCGGAAGGCCAGCCTGAACTGCATAGTGAGACCCTGTCTCAAAAAGACAAAAGACAAAAGACAAAGACAAAAAAAAAAAAAAAAGTTCTATTTATTTGGTACAAGGTCTTGTTATGCTATGCCATGCTATGGGACTCCTACTAATCCTCCTGTCTCAGCCTCTCCATTGGTGGGACTACAGGCATGCACACCTAGTTTTGGTGGCATGGTGTGCCTGGGGTTCTAGATTGGCACGGCATGTAGTACCAGGGATCGAATCCAGATCCTTGTGCTAGCCAGGCAGCACTTAGCCTATAGAGCTGTATCTCCCTAGCCTAAATAGATTCTTAATTGTTTCCTTGGTTACAAAAGCAGTGTTCTGCTTAGGAAAGAACCTACTGTTTTTTTATTTTTTTTTAATGATTATTAGCATCTTGGGCAAGATAAAACTGTTGAATTTTATTTTTTTTTCTCCCAGTACTGGGGATGGAACTCTGAACCTTGTACTTACCAGACATGTGTTTATGATGCTGAGCTATATACCTCTGGACTTTTTTTTTTTTTTTTTTAAATGTATTTGGTTGTTACAGCATCTCACTATGTAGACTCACAGTGATCCTCCTGTTTTCAGTCACCCCAGCGCTGGTATTACAGGGGTAAGCCACTATGCCCAGACTCTGTGGCTGGCTCAGCTTGCCCTGGAAGTGGGGATGGCACAGCATGTGGTGCTGGGGATCAAATCCTGGTCCCTGCACTTGCCTAAACAGGTGCTTTAGCCCACTGAGCATCTCACCAGCCCCAGAACCTATTGAGTTTTAAATTTTTAGATGCCTTCTCTATCCCTACATGTGTGTACATTTTTGTTTTGAACTGCAGCTTCTTGAAATGAGGTAGAAAAATTGGAAACATGATGAATGGATTAAATTTTTGTAGGTTATAATGAGGAAGATGGGAGGAGGATGAGGGAAGGGAGGAGACACCTCTAAAGATACACATCACAGTATATTGGGAACTAGCTAAAATTTGCTTCAAAATAATTTAGGGAAAGCCAGCACACCTGTACTCCTGGCACTCAGGAGGCTGAGGTAGGAAGATCCTTGAGAATTTGCGACCAGCCTGGGCTACAGAGTGCAAAGCTAGCCTGAGCTGCATAGCGAGACCTTGTTTCAAAAAGACAAAAACAAGTGTAAGAGATAGCACAGTGGCATAAACACCTGCCTGGCAAGTACAAGGTCCTGAGTTTAATCTCTGGTTAAAAAAAAAAAAAATTAGAATAATATCAATGCTAAGTGATAAATACACGGGCATACTATATTCTACTTGTGTAAAGCTTTCCATGATTAAATGTTAAAGGGTTGTCAACAGAATAACCCTTGCTAAATTGCCCAGGCAAGGCTCTTGAACCTATTTCAATTTAGCCTGGTTGTTACTTTTTGTTTGGCCTTTTTTGAGACAGGGTCTTGCTATGCAGTTCAGGTCAGCTGGCCATGAGCTCTGGCTGGTCTTGAACTCACAATGATCCTTCTGCCTCAGTCTCCTGAGTGCTTGGATTTCAGGCATGTACCGCACCTGACTGCTACTCTTTTTAATATCCTTTAGTGAAAGCGAAAATGTAAAAGGCCTACATCTTAAGTACATTACACAGTATGATACCAGAAGTTCAACCTCATCTTGGGCAATTGAGAGACTTAACCAGACCCTGTCACAAAACACAATTTCAAAGGGTGTGGGGAATGTGGTATGATGATGGCCACATTCCAGCGCTAGAAAGGCTGAGGTAGGCGGATCACAAATTCAAGCCCAGCCTGGATAACTCAGCAAGACCCTATCTCAGGAAGAAAGGGGGGGGGGGGAAGGAAAAAAATATGCTTTGGATTATTTTCAAAACAGTATTTAATGAAAATGGTCAGAAGTTCCCTAGGATCTGACAGAGAGACACCCCAAAGAAATCCAGCCTTGGAACAGTCTAATTAGATGGTTAATAGTAGCTATAGGGCAACCACACAAAAGTTCTATTTTTCCTGATCCTCCTTGAGTGTTTTTGTTATTTTTGGTCTGGGAAATTGAACTCACATCGCTTCTCGGCCTTTTGGCTAAGATCAAGTGTAGTATCTATTCTTATCAGTGCCTGCTTAGGAAATTGAACTCACAACCTTGTGCTTCCCTGGCAGGTGCTTTAGCCACTGAGCTCTCTCTCCAGACCTTGTGATCCTTCTGTGTCACCAGCAAAGAGAGGCACCTATCTTCTTTCTCAGAACTTGGACAAATATGTATTGCTGCTGGGAGAGGACGAGATGCAAACATTCTCTGCCTTAGAAGTGGTGGAGAAAAAACAATCTGGAGCCAAACACTCAAGCTCTAACCAGCTGGAGACAAGGCAAGTGGCCCTACGCAGGACACAAGGAATGCTGAGGAAACCTCCCCTTGGAAACCAAAGCATGTAGCTGAATTTGAACAGCAAAGAACTACACAGGCTCCTACCGAGTGTTGGACAGCAGCTGTGTGAAAGCGGGGAAGGGATGAGAATAGAAAGACCCTCTTCTATGCTCAGGTATGTGTGGGCAGCTTGAAGCTGAAATCAAAACACCTGAGAACGAGCTAGTACCTCAACCTCTGCCCTCTGCATACAGGAGCTACTTGAACTCATGGGCTCTGATTCTGTGGGTAATGACAAAACTATACCAGGTGAACAGTTGCCTTCCACAAACCAATACTTTGTTGTAAGGAGTTAAACCTCTGTGGGCCTCATGGATGCTAGGCAAGCCACACCCTCAGCCTCTTTTAGAACTGAGGATTGAACCCAGGAGCACTCTACACCAAGGTTCATTATATCCCCAGCTAGCTGTTTTCCTTTTCTTTTTTTAAATTTTGAGACAGGATCTTGTTAATCCCAAGAGGGATTTGAACTTGTCCCTTACTTCATCTTCCCTCAGTTGGGATTAGCAAAAACAGCAACAAGTCTCCAAAATTTAAAGACACAAAGCTGCAGCAGTTAATCAGACTAGCACAAGAAATTTCACTTCTTTATAGTAGAAAATTATGCCCTGCAGAAATACATCTGCACAAAGAATACTGTGACAAGATATATTTTACACAAATACATGAAAACCTTAAGTTATTTTAAAGATAATCTTTGGGGGCTGAAGGATGTAGCTCAGTGGTAGAGTACCTCCCTAACATGTTTCAGACCTTGGTTTTGGGTATCCACAGTACACACACATGAAAAAATAAACTTCTATGTGAAAAAAAGTAATCCATAAAGCTTATAATACATGTACAACAAAAACATACGACTAAAAAATTGTGAAGTTGGAAAAGTATGTCATTATAAGGATCTTATGCTATATGTGAAGTGGTATATCACTACATTGTTAACAATATGAATCAAATTCTGAAGTACTAAAGTAACAAAAAGTTATACCTAACCTGCCATGAGATATAGAACAAAAACTACTGAATCCAAAATTCAGAAAAACAGGGGCCCAGCAGGATAGCTCAGTGGTCTAAAGCACCTGCTTAGGAAAGCTTGGGTGGCTGCAGGGACCATGGTTCGATCCCGGGCACCACATGCTGCACCAGCCCTGCCCTCAGGGCAGGCTGAGCCGGCCATAAAATTAAACAAACAAACAAAAGTTCTGAAACAAGAAAAATAAAATAAAATAAAAAATTCTTAAAAAACCCCCCGAAAATTCAGAAAAACAGAAAGAAATGGATATAAAAAACAGCAAAATTACACATTAATACCTAACCATACCAATAATCATAATAATATATTCTATATATCTCCAGTTAAAAGCACAAACTCTTAGGTTAGGTACAGTGGGAGGCATCTGCAGTGAACTATTTGGAAGGCAAAACAGGAAGCGCTGTTGAGCTCCAGCTGTTTGAGACCAATATGGTCAACACAGTGATCTACCAAAAAACAAGTATTATTATTATTATTATTATTATTGTCTTTTTGATACAGGGTCTCACTATGCAGTTCAGGCTGTCCTTAAGCTCACTTTATATTCCAGGCTGGTCTCAAACTCACAAGATCCTCCTGCCTCAGCCTCCTTAGTGCTCAGCATTACAGGCATGCACCACTATGCCTGGCCATACAATTAAATTTTTATAATTGAACTATATGCTTTTTATAGGAAACAGTATAGATCTAACAGTGTCCCCCAAAAGTCTCCAGTGAGCAGGGCCTGGTGCTGTGCCCTTGTAATCCAAGCACTTCAGAGGCTGAGGCAGAAGGATCATTGAGTTTGAGATCAGCCTAGGCTACAAAGAGAGCTGAAAGCCAGCCTGAACTGCATAGCAATAGCCTGTCTCAAAAAAAAAAAAGACGAAGAAGCCTCTTGTGTAAGGTGACTCGATCTACCAATGTATCACCCACTAAGTTCAGTAGGTAAATAGTTTGGAGGTGAGGTACTAGGGGAATATTCTAAACCAGCGGTTCTCAACCTGTGGGTCTCGATCCTGGCGGGGGTTGAACAACCAAAACACTGGGGTCGCCTAAAGCCATTCAGAATCATAACTGTAGCAAAATTACAGTTTTGAAGTAGCCACCAAAATTATTTCTTGGCCTGGGGTCACCACAACATGAGGGAACTGTATTGCAGGGTCATGGCATCAGAAAGGTTGAGAACCACTGTTCTAAACAGTATTTTGTTTTGAGTCTTGTGTAATTCAGGCTGGCCTTGAAATTCTGGCAATCCTGCCTCGGCCTCCCAAGTTCTGGAATTTTTTTTTTTTTTTTTTCTGTATTCCAACTTGAAATCAGAACCATGTGCTTGCTAGGCAGACATTTGTGCTACTGAGCACATCCCCTGTGCCAAGTGCTGGGATGTAGGTGTGCACCACACCTGGCATGTGGAGTATTCTTTTTTTTAAAGATTTTATTTTTTTCTTGTTTCAGAACTTTTGTTTATTTATTTTTATGGCTGGCTCAGCCTGCCCGAGGGCAGGGCTGGAGCAGCATGTGGTGCTGGGGATCAAACTGCAGTCTCTGCAGCCGCCTAAGCTTTCCTAAGCAGGCACTTTAGACCACTGAGCCATCCTGCCGGGGCCATGGGGAGTCTGCAGTCTCTCACCCTGAACACTTAACTAAGACTTTTTTCTTCTTTTTGAGACATGGCTTCACTATGTAGTTTAGGCTGGCCTTACACTAGAGATACTCTTGCCTCAGCCTCCCAAATGCTGGGGTTATAGGTGTGTGCCATCACACATGGCTAGTCTACTCTTTTTTTTTTAAATTTTATTTATTTATTTATTTTCTTGTTTCAGAACCTTTATTTGTTTATTCACTCATTCTTATGGCTGGCTCAGCCCGCCCCAAGGGCAGGGCTGGCGCAGCAGCATGTGGTGCTGGGGATCGAACCGCGGTGCCTGAAGCTGCCCAAGCTTTCCCAAGCAGGCGCTTTAAACCACTAAGCCATCCCACCGGGCCCCTAGTCTACTCTTAAAACATAAAATTTATAATTTGAATAATACTTTCACCAGGGAGATAGCTTCGTGGCACAAGTGCCTGCCTGGCAAGTGCAAGGTCATGAGTTTGAAGCCTGGTCCCACAAAAAAAAAAAAACAAAAAAACAAAAAAACAAAAAAACAACTTTCACTACTACTCTTACTAACCTCTCAGAGATTTTTTTTATTTGGGAAGAATTTGTTAAAAATTCTTCCCAATGTGTTATATATATGTACCATCTCCCCATAATGAATGTAACCAATATGTACTGCAAGCATGTACTAATTAAAAAAATATTTTTTCTTTCTAGTTCCAGAAATCTAAGTGATAGCACACAATCCATATTTTATACTTAAATAAGTTAACCCAAATCACCTAGTGTCTAGAAACAAAAATGGTCTTTTAATGGTCTAACAATTATCACCTAATATTTGGATTTTTTTTTCCCTCTGAAAATGAACTTGGATGGCAAGTCAGAGGTGAGCCCAGTCAACTTAGCATGACTCTATTTCAGAAAATAAAAAGGGTTAGGGCTAGGGTGTAGTTCAGTGGTAGGTATCAGGAGCAAATTACATTTTTAGGAGCAGTGCTTGAGGTTGAACCCAGGCCCTCACTTGCGTGCTAGGCAAGTGCTCCACTGATCAGCTATATCTCCAGCCTAAGAGCATTATATTTATTCTCCTATTTGTTACAAGGGATATTTTGTATTGCTTTTGAGACGTGTACTACAGGCTGCCCTTGAACTCACTATATAGCTGGGGCTGTCCTTAAGCTCATGGTGACTGTCCTGCTTCAGCCTCCAGAATGCTGGGATTATACGTGCACTACCAAGCCCATCTGTGGTAAAAGATTTTATACTAAGTTTCAAAATAATGAAGTTTCCATCTTATGCACACCACATTTAAATCAACATTGTTGTTTAACATGAAAAGTTTATTTGCTCAGTACACCAAATAGGATGCAAGCACTGTCATGACAAATATACAGAAATATGTAGATCAACATAAAACAGTAATGTAAATGAAGGGCAATTTCTTTAAAGTTATGACAACATACTCCCAGGAAGAATCTTTTCTTCAGTTAAACATTTCAATAAAATAAAGGGTAATGGATTAAGTGGAAGTAAGCTTGTGAATTTTTTTAAAAAATAAAATTCCAACTGTATTAATCCATGCTTATTAAACACTGTAACTACAATTTCCAAATAAGCACAAAAGGAGATAGTAGTTAGTTACCTTTTAGCTGGAATAGTCCAGAGGAAAATAGTTACTACAAATACAGCAGGCAAACTGTTAGACTGACCAATCTAGAAGAACATACTGTACTAAATTTCAGTCTCAAATTGTGCTAAATGCTCATCATTAGTATGGCACATTTTGGTCCATGATGTGGTTTAATGCCAAGACATTACAATTTGTTACAGAAACATAGATTACTGTCGCATCTTTAAATTTTTAAATATATTTTAAAAAGCCAGGTATATTTTCACATACAAAGGCAGTTTTTCCCAGGAGGAATTTATAGGAAGTAGTCTGGGGTGCGTCGAGTAACGTGAGGCTCTCCGCGACGAGGTGCTGGGTCAAACTGAAGACTACAAAGGGCAAATGAAAGTAACTCATTAAAATATTTGACTTCACAAGTAAGCAAATTAAAAAACAAAACACAACAAGAAAACAAGACATTGAACAGAAATAGTGGTGCTGGCTTCCTAATGCTACTGCATTATCTTAGGTTGGGATGATCCTGGGCAAATTACCAAGGGTCAGCCTAACCCCTCAGCACTCCACTAAAGCTATATAGGCAACAGGTCTACTCCACAGTCTAGGGAAAAAAAAAAAAAAAAATCCGTTAGGGTTAGCTATTGAGTCTAGGGAAAAATTCTTAATTCTCCCTGGCTTTTCTTCTGGTGAATAAAACAGTCTTGGTTTGTAGATAAACCTTTTTTTGTGTGTGTGCTACTGGGGACTGAACTCAGCATCCTGCACTTGCCAGTCAAGTGCTTATTCTATTGAGCTATCTCCCTGGCCCACACTATTCTTTTTTTTTAAATTTTTATTTTATTTTATTTATTTTTTCTTGTTTCAGAACCTTTGTTTGTTTATTCACTCATTTTTATGGCCGGCTCAGCCCACCCCGAGGGCAGGGCTGGCACAGCATGTGGTGCTGGGGATGGGGATCCACCGTGGTCCCTGAAGCCGCCCAAACTTTCCCAAGCAGGGGCTTTAGACCACTGAGCCATCCCGCCGGGCCCCACACACTATTCTTTTTTAAAAGAGAAATTTCACTTATGAGTGCTGCTTAGCATTTTTATTTTATTTGAGACTTCTATACATCTATACTGCTTTTTTTTTTCTGGTGAGGATATTAGTCACACTAGATTTAAGGCCAACCCTAACGCAGTGCAACCTCATCTTGATTAAATCTACAAAAACTTTATTCTCAACAGCAACAGGGCTGGGGAGATAGCTCAGGGGCACAGATCATAGAAAGAACCCATAATTTTTTCCTTGGCTTAATCTTTTTATTGTTTTTTCTACTTTAGATTATTTTTATCTTTCATTGGGATTTTTTCAGTTAGGAGTGTTTCCTCCCACTTCATTTTTCTCTTCTCTTTTCCTTTTTATCTTTCTCTTACAATTTTTCTCTTCCTTGTCTATTTTTGCTGTTTATCTTTTTTTCCTTTTCTTGTTCACCCTTCCCAGTAACTGTTCTCTATCACTATTAATTTGCTCTCACCCATTCCTAGAACTCCCTTTCTTTTCTCTCCTCATATCTCAGTTAATTTTTCAAATTTTGTTCCCATATTTTCCAGATTTCCACCCCTCCACCATTACGAGCATGGTAAATTTTGCATACCAAACTTTTGTGAGTCTCCAGATAATTTATTTTTATGTATTTATTTATTTATTTATTTGTCTTTTTGAGACAGGGTCTCACTATGCAGTTGAGGCTGGCCTTGAGCTCACTTTTGTAGCCCAGGCTGGTCTCGAACTTGCACCGATCCTCCTGCCTCAGCCTCCCGAGTGCTGGGATTACAGGCGTGAGCCACCACGCCCAGCTTATTTTTATGTATTTAGACAGGGTCTAACTAAGTAGATTAGACTTGTAGTGATTCTCTTGTTTTCAGCCTCCCAAGTGCTGGGATTACAGGCCTGCCACCATGCCCGTCTCAATTGCAGCCTCGGTGTGCCCTAGGGGTGGGGCTGGCACAGCAAGCCAGGGATCAAACCTGGGCCACTACGCTCTGCCTAAATAGGTGCTTTAGTCCGCTGAGCTATCTGGCTGGCCCCAGGTGGTTAACTTCATGCTACTCCTGCTGAATAATGTGCTAACAGAGGTAAAGTTCCATTTACTAGATATATTCTGTAGGTCAATAGCAGGACAATATTTGGTTTGTTACAGTGTTCACACTGTAATTGCACATCTTTTTTTCTAGGGACAAGGGTGGTACTTTGTTGGTTCTTCAGGTTTGGAAATAGGAAATAATTGGCATGTGTTTCATGCTATAATTATTTTTATTATAGTAGCAAAAGTTTTACAGCTGTTACTGTTAGTTGATTTTGAGATAGTAATATCTAGATTGCCTATAGGTCATTCACAACACTGTGGTCCATTCTGGGAGAATCAACTTGTTACCTCAAGTCAACATAGGTGGTTGGATTCCAGGATAGAGGCAAAGGCCAGCAGTTAGTCATACTAAGACCACCCCTGAGAAGTAGACGTTAACTAAACAGGTCTCTGGCAACAAACCTTTTCTACAAGTCTCATACCAAGAGAAGGGAGGAGAGGAGGAGAGAAAAGTGGAAGGGGAGGGAGAGAAGAAACATAAGACAAGCCAATAAAATATCTCCAAAAATGCATACTTGCCCAAAGCTCATATATAGGGCATCTGAAGGAAGGAAATCAAAAGCCTTAGTTCATTAAGACAATTGGGAAGATCAAAGAAGATAGTAAGTAACAAAATGCTGTGCCAACTAAAATCAGCAAGTCTAAAGAAGACATTAACAAAAAGAGCTAAACAAAACAACATAGAACATGGGTGATAAGCAAAAGACTACAGTCCTTTGAAGGGCCTCAAATGGAAAAGCAGGAGATTGAAAAAACAAACAAAATAAAAAACAGGAAAACTATTACAAGTATAGCAGAAGTGCTCAATGTGAGAAGTCTCAGAACTGAAAATGCTACTGTCAGGAGCTACTTAATAAGAGATATCTTAAAAACAAGGAAAAATGATCCGCCCGTAGATGATGAAAAGAAGATTAATCTAAGATGAACAGGAACTGGAAAAAGAGCACAAAAAAACAAAAACAAAAACAAAAAAACAAAAACAAAAACGAAAACAAAAAACCCTGTTTACTCACTGGGCACATAGTGCATGCTTGTAATCCCAGCACTTGGGTGAGGCAGGAGGATTGCTGTGAGTTCAAGGTGAGCCTATACTATATAGTGAGATCATGTCTTAGAGAGAGAGAGACAGACAGAGAGAGGAGAAGAGAGAAGAGAGGAGAAGAGAGAAGAGAAGAGAAGAGAAGAGAAGAGAAGAGAAGAGAAGAGAAGAGAAGAGAAGAGAAGAGAAGAGAAGAGAAGAGAAGAGAAGAGAAGAGAAGAGAAGAGAAGAGAACCAGCATACTAAAGCGACTGGTTAGGCAGACTCAGGGACAGGGTTTGACCCCCAGTATGCCTTGTCAGCTCCAGCCCCAGGGCTTCCTAAGGCAGCAACTGAGACTGAGTGTGGTGGCGCACACCTGTAATCCTAGCACTTGGGAAGCTAAAAACAAGAGGGTCATTATGAATCTGATCTGTGTAAAAAGACCCTGTACTAAGTATATACAAACAAAACAAAATAAGGAAGCCTGTTTACTAAAATAAAAGCTGAAAACTTTCTAAAGGTAAAAAGAATTTAAAAAAACAGGGAAGTCGACCTATACACCCTCAAACAGCTATGATCAGAAAAGAACCTTTTTTTGGGGCCTGGTGGGATGGCTCAGTGGTCTAAAGCGCCTGCTTGGGAAAGCTTGGGCAGCTTCAGGGACTGCAGTTCGATCCCTGGCACCACGTGCCCCGAGGGCAGGGCCGAGCCGGCCATAAAAATGAGTGAATAAACAAAGGTTCTGAAACAAGAAAAAAATAATAAATAAATAAAATAAATTAATAAAAAAAAAAAGAGAAAAGAACCTTTTTGTGATACATCAGTCAATGGCAGATGTCCAACAAAAGAGAAAACCAACAAGTCACTTATAAAGGAAAACCCATTAAAATTACAGTTTTCAATACAAACTAAAGACCACAGGGGCTGGGGAGATAGCTCCGAGGCACAAGTGCCTGCCTGGCAAGTGCAAGGTCATGAGTTTGAACCCTGGTCCCGCAAATAAATAAATAAATAAATAAAATAAAATAAAATAAAATAAAATAAAATAAAATAAAATAAAAAATAAAGACCACAAGAGCCTGGAGTTAAGTGCTGCAAACCTTAAAAGAAAATAATTTCCAACCCAAACTGATACATATTTCTGAAAACCTTTTAAAATTGATGAAAAAGTACTTTCATGATAAACAGCATCTAAAGAAATTCATGATTACCAAATCAGCACTTCCACAGTTCTTGAAGTCTTAGGCATAGGTAAAGACTTTCTGAAAAGAACCTCTGTTGTAAAGAAATAGTTCTGAGAAACAACAAATAAGATCATATTCAATTAAAAAGCTTCTGTATAACAAAAGGACCAATAGAATAGAACAGACGATTAATCTACAGAATGGGAAAAAAATTTTGCCACTGATTCCTCAGAGGACTCAAATGGGCAGACAAAATGAATAAACACTTCTTAGAAGTACAAATACATGAAAATGCTCAACTTTGCTGACCACTACAAAACTATACAGATTTTACCTTGCTCCAGAAAGAGCATCATCAAAAAACTACATAATAAATGCTGGGGAGGCTGGGGGGAGGAAACAAACCTTTCTCCAATGCTGGCAGTTAAACTGATAACTACCACTAAGGAAATCAATATAGATGACTAAAACTAGAAATTCCCTTTGACCCAGCTATACCTCTTCCAGGTATATTCCCTCAAAAGAGTTAAAGTCATATTAGAGAGAGACATTCATGCCTATGCTTATGATAGAACAATTCATAAACCTCAATCTTAGAAGTGACCATCAAAAAATGAATGGATAAAGAAAATGTTATTTATACCCCATGGAGTATTATTGTGCTACTAAGGAAGATTGATGTGAGTTACCTGGAGGAAAATATGTACATCTTCAGACTTTAACATTAAGTGAAATAAATCAGATGCACAAGCTAAAGTATCACATTCTCTTATGAGAAACACAAAATAAAAATGAACACCAAAGTAAAAGACAAATAATTGGAAGTAGGGAGATAGAGTGTTCTCAGAGGGGAAGTGGAAGGGGATCAAGAGCTGGGGAGGGGATGAGGAAGGGAGGGAGGAAGGAAGGAAGGAAGGGATAAGAGATGAAGAGAAGGACTTGTGATATGCTCTGTACATGTACCAATTCCACACAAAGAATATAAACATTATGTACTATATACATCTATACTAACAAACCAAGATTTTATAAAAACGTATAGGAAATTGATCATATACAATTACAACTTAGTTACTTACAAAGAATATTTTAAGGTATCATCCAATTCCATGATAGCAGCCTGGTTTCCACAACGGTAGCAATAATTGGGTGCACTAAATATGGTAACCACATTCCGATCATGACACCAATTGTATCCCTGCAGCATTAAAAATACATTTTGTATCATAAAATTATATATTTTTATATACTTTTAATTTTCTTTGTCTTTTTTTTTTTTTTGAGACAGGGTCTTGCTATGCAGTTCAAGCTGGCCTTGAGCTCACTTTGGTAGCCCAGGCTGGTCTCGAACTTGCACCGATCCTCCTGCCTCAGCCTCCCAAGTGCTGGGATTACAGGCGTGCACCACCACGCCCGGCTTATACTTTTAATTTTTAAAAAAATTTTTAAAAAGATCGTAGAGGGTATCAATGGTTAAGACATTGCATATTGTTATCTTTAAATAACTTTAAATATTTTTAAATAACTCAGCGTACAAGATATTGATATTTATTGTCTAAATAATATTAGCACAAACCTTTCTTCTCCAAGGAACAGAAATTAGTATTATCATATGTATGTACTTTTTAATATATATGTATAAATTTTTTTATACACATGAATCTTTTTATACATACATATATTTTGGTTTTTCTTTTTTCCATTCTCCCACTAAAATTATGATCTTGACCATAAAAGTATCTCTTACAGATATATAGCCATCATGTTACATTATATGTCTCCATCCTTCACAGCACATCCATCTGCATAGAATGCTTTTAACTAGTGGGCACAGGGTTTTGTTACATAGCCTGTTACTGTGAAATTGTGCTAAGTTTTCAGACTACAATTACAGCATATGTTAAAATTTCTTCCAAATGATGATTCTTCAAATTTCCCTCAAGCTGTGTCAAATTTTACTCTACATGTTGTGAAACTATTATGAGTAAATACAAACTTAGACTATTTTCTTCCTAAAGACCTGGGCCAGTTTTCATCAACAATGTCAAAATTTTGCTTGTAATGGTACTTTTCTTTTGGGTTTTATTCTGATTCATATTGATTATATTCTGGATAACTAGCTTATTATACTAACTTTTCAATTACTTGCCTCTAAATTATGGTGTCATGTTCTACATATGTTCCAAATAGTAGTTGAACTTTGATTTATACAATTTTGGGGGAGTCTTAAATGCACACAAGCATTCAACCACTTACTTTTTGTTGTTGTTCTGGGAATTGAACTTAGGACCTTGTACTTGCCAAGCAGGTCCTCAGGCCACATTTATATTTCTTATGACTATTGACAAAATTTATTTTTACCATATAAACTTGTGTTCTTTATCTTATTTCTCTATCATGCCCCTTTTCTTGCTTATACTGAGTTGGTAATGTCCTTTTTAACACGAAGTAAATTCTTACTGATTTGGAGGGTTTATGCTCTATTTACATTCCTTTAGTAGTTGCAAAATAGTAACACTATAGGATAGAAATGCAATTATCCATTAATCTGCTAGTGCTAGGAAATGCATTATTTCATGACCCTTGATAAGAGGCACTGAGGAAACAACATCATTCTATGGTATGCCTGCCAAAATGCATATTCCAGATCCTATTAAGGAAAGCATCAGTTAACTCTTTTTTCTTTGTCTTTTTGAGACAGGGTCTCACTACGCAGTTTAGGTTGGCCTTGGGGTCACTTTTCTGGCCCAGGCTAGTCTCTAACTTCC